>PVKS010035063.1:0-20373 GCA_004027875.1 Aplodontia rufa
TGTGTTTGAAGAAATTCCATTGCCATTCTCTTCAGTATGGTGACAACACATTCTCTTTACTTTCTCATTTGTAAATATCCTTCTTGTATATTAATTCCTGAAGGACATTTTGCTTAATGTAGGATTCTAGATTGTCATTCTTTTCTTTTCTTTTTGGTTGTCATTCTTTTCTAGTAATCATTTTAAAAATGTTGAGACACTTCCTTCTGACTTCTGTGGTTTCCAGGGGAAATCCACATTCATTTGAACCCTTGCTCCTCTATAAATAGTGCATCTTATTTTTTGTTTGATTTTAAGTTTTTTTTCATTGTATTTTGTTCTCAGCAGTTTAGTTTTATGTGTGGCTATGAATTTCTTTAGGCTTATTCTGGTTGAGATTTTCTGAGTTTTGTGAATCTATAGGTCCATGTGCACCTTCCAAAATTGGGAATGTTCCAGCAATTATTTATCCAAGTAAATATTTAAGTAAATATTCGTTACTAAGCTATCCTGGGATTCTGAATCTTTATATTCTGAGCCATATGCCTTTTTTCTTTTTTGGTACTGGGGATTGAACCCAGGGGCTTAACCACTGAGCCATATCACCAGCCTATTTTACATCTTATTTTGAGACAGAGTCTCCCTAAATCACTTAGGGCCCTGCTAAGTTGCTGAGGCTGGCTTCAAATTTGTCATCTTTTTGCCTCAGCCTTCTGAGTCACTGAGATTACAGGCATGTACCACGAGGCCCAGCACTGTGAACTTAATGAATGATAAGCGTTTCTCACAAGTACCTGAACTTCTGTTAGCTTTTCCTTAAATCTCTTTATTCTTTCAATTATTTTCTGTCCATCGTTCACATTGGACAATTTGTACTGATCTAAACCCAAGTTCAGATTATCTTCTCTTCTCCTTTTGGCAATTTAACCCACAGCATGAGATTTTTATTCTAGGTCTAATACATGAGATTGACTACCTTTCACACAAGCCTGGGTCTAGCTCCAGCCTCCACAGATGAGTGAAGACATTCGACCCTTGACTCTCTGGGTTTGGCTAACTTTGCTCAGCATGATTTCTTCCATAGCCACCCATTTACCTTCAAAGGCTACAATACCATTGTTTCTAATTGCTGAGTACAACTCCAACCTGAGAACTCTATCATGACAAAACCGATTTTTATCAAATCACCAGGTTTTGCTGTCGGCTTATTTCAATTTCTTTTCACCCAATTTCCCCTCAAAAGTTCCTGCTAGACCTTCTCATTTCTTCCTGTAAACGACAAGGCTCCTGAGATCAGAGCATTTTTCCTATGGTGATAGTGTTTTTGAATAGTTTTTCCTTAACCAAGATTGGATTTGTTTTTTTCTTAGTGATGTAGATGGAGGAAAATGTGTGGGCGGGGGGCATGTGCACATGTGCATGCATATGCGTGAGTCACATTTTGCTCTTTGTCTAGTTACAAATTTAATATGAAAGTAAAGAATTAATAGGATGACAATAATAATATTAATAAAACCCTTCTGAGGGACATGACAGAAGACTGGAAAAATTGGGGAGTTACTTTTTTCTTTGATAAAGAGACCTGGTAATAGAAAGATGTTCATTTTCCCCAAATTAGTATGTATATAGAATACTACTGCAATTAGCATTCTAATGGGATTTTTGGAATTCATCTAATCATGAAAGCAGAACCCACATGACCTAATTGCTGCATGAACATTCCACTTCTTAACAATGATGCACTGGGGATTATGTTTCCAACACATGAACTTTGAGGGATAAATACAAACCACAGCATTGACCTGAATTGATTCTTTTTGAATGTGCCCAAGTCTTCAGATATCACTTGCAAAATGAGGGAGAATAAGAAACCTGATAAAATATTGAAAATGATCTGATGCCAAAGGTATGAGATTCTTGCTTTATTGACTTTGCAAAATTCTTTACTGAAACTGAATTTTTTTATAAAGGAAGTATACAAATGGGCCTAGAGAAAGTTTCAGGAGCCTAACATTTGCCAAACACAAAATCTTTTCAGAAGGATTTAAATGTACAATAAAACAGCAAAATAATACTAAAGAAAAAAGATGTGAATGTGCCTATTCCATAGGAGTAAGCAAAGTCATGAAAGGCATGACAGAAAACCTGGAGGGTAGGATGGAAATGATTAATGAGACCGCTTGTAAAACTGAATGTTAAAATCCTTTAAATCTATTTCTGTCACAATGGGTGTTTTGAGAAACATCCTTTCCCAGGGGTAACCTGAGACCATACTCCAAATTTCATAGACACAGGGAAGTGAAAAAAGTGCCTCGGGGATGGGGATTTAGCTCAGTGGCAGAGCCCTTGCCTAGGCGCAAGGCCCAAGTTCAGTCCTCAGCCCTGACTGAAAAAAAAAAAAAAAGGAAAGAAAGTGCCATACATGCCTATTTTTGTCTTCCAGAGAACTTGTCACACTGGTTCTCCTCGGAAGAGAGAAATCCTAAACCCAGCATCGCACATCCCACTCCTCTATAAGTGTGCCCTTTGTTGAATATGTTCGTTGTTGTTCCATTCCCTTATTGCACATGCAACTTGCTATATACCTTTTGTGCACATACTCTGCTAAGAGAGGTGGTGTCTTTGTTCCATTAGTCAAGTTTATTCTTTCTTGTTGATTGAAATCAGTCAGTAGGACCTTAGATCACTCTTCCTACAGTTTAAGTGTGAGTAGGTGTGAAGCCAGTGGGCTTCAGACAAGTCTGGCAGCAGAGTCAGTGGCCTTGAGGAAGAAGGGCCTCCATGTCTTCATATGTGCCATCACCATGGACCTCAGTGAGGGTAAGCAAGCTGTCCTCCCCACAGACAAGATGTATAGCACAAAGACACACTCCCAAGGACCTAACTTCTCCAGCTATACCACATAGTTACCACTCAGTTAACACCTGTCAAGGGATTAATGCATTGATTATGTTTTGGTTCCTGTAACCCAATCATTTCACCTTTAAACCTTCTTGCATTGTCTTACACATGAGCTTTTGGGGAGCATGCACAATTCAAGGCAAAGGGAAAGGGAAGCAGAATGCCTACTGGGGATAAGGGGTGTGTATCGTACTTAGTCACATACAAGTAACAAGAAGATACAAAATGGGGTTGGGGATTTAGCTCAGTGGCAGAGCACTTGCCTAGCATGCGCAAGGCCCGGAGTTCGGTCCTCAGCCCTGAAAAAAAAAAAAGAAGATACAAAATGTTAGAAAGATATCTTAAATGTTGTTCATATATTGAATGGAAAAGGAAAGACGATATGGCTTTCAGTCATGTACCATCCTATACTGTAACGAATTTTGCCTTGTTTCCTAAAACTTCTTTACGAAATATAATCCTTGACAAAGCATGGCATTAACAAACTCATAGAAACTAGGGAACTGTGTTCAATTTTAAAGATACATAAAATCTGATCTATTGTCTAATAATTTTTAAATTTATTGCCCTGTTCACTTGGATGATTTGTTGCTTATGTTTTTATTATTCATCTTAAGATTCACTATTTTCTATGTTGGGATTTTTATTCAGTTTATATTGAATCTGTAGATAATTTGGGGGAGAACTGACATATTTATAATATCAAATCTTCTACTCCACTAACAAAATTTCAAAATTCATCATCATAAAAGTTTGAATTCATGCTTAATAAGTAACAATATCCCAATATATTTATGATATTTGTTATTTGTGCCTTCCTTTTCTTTATCAGTCTCTCTAGAGGTTTGTTTTAATGGCCTTATAAAAAAACAAATTTTGGATTTTTAGTTTTTCTGAAACTACAATAGAAATTTCATCAGCATCTGCTTTTGACTTTAAAAATTTCATTCTTTCTAATCTTCTTACTTTGGTTTTATGTTTTTATAATTTTATGAGATGAATGCTTAACTCATTATTTACAGCCTTTCTTCTGCAATGTTTGCATTTTAACAATATCATTTTTCCCTCCAACTGTATCCCGCAGATCTAGTTATAAAATATTTTTATCTTATCCTAAAAGTGCATTCTGTTTTTCATTTGATTCATTGATTATTTAGATATTTGATTCCTAATTTTCAACATATGGATATTTTCTAATATTTGGATATTTGACATAATGGTAACGTGGCCAAAATCATCATTTTTTATGATTTCCAACTTTTGAAAATGCTTGCATAGATTCCATTTGTGCTATAAAAGAATATCTGTTTGTAATTGTTGTCTGCCGTGATCTGTATGTATCCTTTAGGTCAATTTGTTTATGTTAGCTTTAAATCTTTTATGACCTTACTAAATTTGCATATGTTCTTTTATTGAATGTTGAGATTTTTAAAAATAATATAATTATTAATTTGCCTATTTCTGCTTATATTTTTCAATTTTTGTTTTATATTAATCAAGGTTATATTATTAGGTGTATGTTAATTTATTTTATCTTGCTGGAAAAGTGAGGCTCAGATTATTATTAAATTATTTCTTTATTAATTCTTTATTCTACAATCTATTTTGTTTTACATCAATCTAGTTATACTGATCTTCATTTGACTTGCCTTTTCATGATAGATTTATACCTCTTACTTTCAAATGTAGGTATGTTTTGAGTTAGATTTTTTGTCTTTTCTTTTTATTGATTCTTTTTAGTTATAAAATCCATTTTGACAAAAATCATAAAACCATGGAATATAATTTGTTCTAATTCAGTCCTCAGTACTTCCCCTTGAGTTAAGTCAGATTTTTTTTTAAATCCTGTTTGGTGTTCTTTGACTTTTAATTAGAACATTCGTTGAACTTTTATTCTGATTTAATTACTAGTAAAGTTGATTTTAAATCTACCATATAATTTTGTGGGTTTTGCTCTGTTCCACTTGGTATAGAATACTAAATTGCAATTTAGCAGCGTTTGTGTTTCTTTAGCAATCTCCATCAAATACCTTCAAAAGAGAGAGATTCAGATTACACAGATCCAGCAGCTTTCCTGTTCTTGGTCTCTCTTTTGTCTCCTTCCCCTAATTCTTTGGTCCACAATGGAGGTCTTTTCTCTGTTAATGTCATTCCTGCTTTCTTTTTAATATCACAGTTAAGCTTTAAAAGCATTCGGTGAGGAGGGGGTTTCTCCATGTAACTGGAGAAATTCTATGATTCAGCCTGTCAAAGCTGGTTTTCAAGCCTATTGTTTTACTAAACCCTTCTTATTCTAGAGTAATAAGCTTCATTACTCAGTTTCAGAAATGGAAAGCTCCAAAAGGAACATAATGCCATACAGGAAATTAAAACACCATTTCTAATACTTTAAAAATATTTTCTGGGTCACTGATCTTTTTCTATTTTGACTTGTTGATAATTTTTAATGTATTGTGTGGCATTTTAAAATTTGTTATTGGTATATTTAAGCTTCTTTGTATCCTCTTTAGAATTTTTAAACTTTTATGTTGTTATTATTTGTTTCAATGAATTTGAATTAATTTTCTTTCTCTTGTTTTGTCACTGTTTTAAATTGAAATACTAATTTTCGAATTAATTTAAAATAAATGTCACCAAAAATCTGTTCCCATTTTCTTCATTTCTGCACACTATGTGTTGAATTTGCAAAACATATCCATTAAAGGTTCATCAGTTTTGAAATATGTACTTTCCCTATTTATTACTGTTGCTACCATTTTTTTTTCAAGTTGGATCTTGCTTCCTCTCCCAGGCTATCCTCAAACTCCTGTACTCACGCAATCCTCCTACCTCAGCCTTCCTTCTCAGTAGCTGTGCAACCAAACTGGCTTTTCACTTACACTTTTTGCCTATCACTTTCTCAGTCCATGACATCACAATGCAGCTATATTCCTGTTTCAAATTTTGAGGGAAAAGTTGAGGGCTGTGGTCCAAATGAATGTTGATTCATCCATTGAAAGTCTGGGGTTAAACTGCTTTAGTGTTGATTGAAACTGTCTCCTGCTGTGAGGAATAAAGATGTGACTCTTGTTCAGGCAGGAGAGTAATTAGTAGAGTTAATAGGTGGCTGGAGATTATTCACATCTTTCTGCAGGCTAGTTACTCCTGCTGTGCTTGCTTAATAATGGTTTTTTTTTTTAAAGAGAGAGGGACAGTGAGAGAGACAGAGAAAGAGAGAAACAACTTTATTTAGTTTTTCATTAAGTCTTAGTTGCTCCAACACTTAGTTGTGTACGTGGTGCTGGGGTTTGAACCCGGGTCCTCGTGCTTGCCAGGCAAGTGCCGAAACCGCTGAGCCACAGCTCCAGCCCCCAGCTTAATAATGTTTTAATGAATATTTAATTTTACAGGTTGTTCTAGTTGAATATTGTCAATCATCCGTTTATTTTTAATTTTTTTTTGCATCTTTTGTATGATTCTTATTACATATATCTTTTTTTTTTCTGCCAGGGATTTAATCAATGGGCACCTAACCACTGAGCAACATTCCCAGCCCTTTTATTATTTTTTTATGTTGAGACAGAGTATCACTAAGTTGCCTAGGGCCTTGCTAAATTGCTGAGATTGGCTTGTACTTGTGATACTCCTATATCAACCTCCCAAGCTAATGGATCTGGAGGATCTGCTCCAAGATGATTAACTCTTATGGCTACTGGAAGAAAGCTTCAATTCCTTGCCACCTGGGTCACTCTTAGGGCTTTGCATGTGTAGGGCTCTGAAAGAGAGAGAAAAGAGAAACTCCCAAGATGGAAACTGCAGTATCTTGTAATCTAGTCTGAGTAGTAGTTACATACTCTCACTTATGCTATATTTTGTTAGTTACACAGACCAATTCTGGTATGATGTGAGAAAGGACTATACAAGAATATGAATATAAGATGGAAGAGATCATTAGAGGCCACTTTAGATTGCATCTACTACCACACAACCTGTGTAGAATTCACACATATTTTATTCTTTTTGAAAAAGTAAACATTCACTGGTTTCACGTATTTTATATTCATTATTAGTTAATAATTCCTTAGCATTTATATTAAATGTTTCATTTATATCTATGTACAATTTCCTCTTCTAATATAAATTTAGCATACTACTTCAATTTCCGTTTTGATTTACTTCAGGATCTTCATTTCCTCAAAACACTAAGAAGAGGCTTACCACATAGAGCAAGCAATGAATAATAAGATACATTATAAAATTTTTTTTGTACCAGAGATAGAATCCAGAAGTACTTAACCATTCAACTACATCCCCAGCCCTTTCTATATTTTTATTTTGTGACAGGGTCCTGCTAAGTTGCTTAGGCCCTCACTGAGTTGCTGAGGCTGGCCTTGAATTCGTGATCCTCCTGCCTCAACCTCCTGAGCCCCTGGGATTACAGATGTGCACCACATACACATGAATGTTGGAGAAACAAAAACCAGATGAATAAATAAAATTGATTTTCTCTTTCCCTCTCTCTTGTGTTTCACTTTCTCCCTGTTTCCCTGAGTCAACCCCACAGCCTCTGCACAGGGCACCCCTGCCTAGGAACCCCACCAGCACTGAACCCAGCTGAGAATACTATAACCATGATAAGATCAAACTTGTAGCATTCATAAACAGAAAACCAGCATTACAAAGAATCCTCAAAGATAAACTCCAGATATAAGAACAAGCAAACAATCCTCAAAACCCACAGAGGAAATTCAATAAAAGTGCACACTATCAAAAGACAACCAAGAAAGCACAGAACTCACTAATAAATCACAATGACTATGAACCACAAACACATAACTATCCTAACACTGAATGTGAATGGACTCAATGGACCCAACAAAAGATAGATTAGATATAAAAACCAAATCCAAAAATATTCTGCTTACAGGAGACCCACCTTACAGCCAATAACATCCACTGATTGAGGGTGAAAGGATGGGAAAATTTTTACCAGGCATACAGCCCACGAAAGCAAGCTGGAGTTGCAGTTATTATATTCAACGAAGTAGATTTCAAACATAAATTAATCAGAAGAGATAAAGAAGGCCACTAGCAAAGGGAATAATACAACAGGAAGATTTAACCATAGTAAATGTATACTCTCCAAACACCAACACCCGCAACTATGTGGAAAAATTACTCCATGACATAAAACCACTTGTGGACTTCAACCTGATAATATTGGGAGATTTTAATGTTCCACTATCACCAAATGACAGATCATCAAAGCAAAGAGAGAGAGAGAGAGAGAGAAAGAGAGATTTTCAGTCTAAACAACTCCATAAATCAAATGGACTTTACAGACATCTATAGAATTTTCCACCCCAAATTGGCTGAGTATACCTTCTTATCAGCAGAGCATGGATCCTTCTCCAAAATAGGCCATATTCTAGTTCACAAAGGAAATCTCAGCAAATATAAAAAATAGATAACATTCCATGTATCCTATCAGACCATGATGCCACAACCCTAGCAATTAACAGCAAAAATCATAACACAAAACACACGTATACTTGGAGGTTGAACAATACCTATTGCATGAAGAGTGGATCCAAGCAGACATGAAAGCAGAAATCAAGAAATTCTTGGAAGAGAATGAGAATGAAGACACAACATATCAAAAATTTTGGGACACATGAAAGTATTCCTAAGGGGAAAATTATAGCACTGAGTGCTTATATTAAAAATCAGGAGAGATATCAAATTAATAAGCTTATGCTCCACCTCAAATCCCAACAAAAGGAAGAACAATCTAATCCAAAGCCAGAAGAAGGTAGGAAATAATCAAGGTCAGAGCTAAAATCTACAATATTGAGAACAAAAAGATAATAAAAAGAATCTACAAAACAAAGAAATGGTTCAGTTCTTCAAAAAAATAAATAAAATTGACAAACCCCTAACTAATCTCACTAAAAGAAGTAGAGAATCAAAGCAAATCAATAAAATCACCAACGAAAAGGGAGTGATCACCACTGACCTCATGGAAATCAAATGGATTATCAGAACACATTTTGAAAAACTATACTCCTCTAAAACAGATAATCCGGAAGTCATGGACAAATTTCTAGACACATACAACATCCCCAAATTGATGCAGGATGATAATGAAATACTAATTAGCCCAATAACAGGCACTGAAATCCATACAACAATTAAAAGCCTACCAAAGAAAAAAAGCCCAGGAGCAGTAAGATTCCCTGCTGAGTTTTACCACACATATGAGAAGGAGCTAACACCTCTCCTTATCAAGCTATTCCAAGATTTGAAAAAAAGAGGGAACCCTCCCAAACACTTTTTTAAGAGGCAATCATAACTCTGATACCAAAGTCCAACAAAGACACATCAAAAAAGAAAATTACAGACCAATATTCCTGATGAACATTGATGTAAAAATCTTTTATAATGTTCTAGCAAACTGCATTCAAAAACACATCAAGAAGATAATTCATCACACTCAAGTGGGCCTCATTCCAGGGATGCAAGGTTCAACATATGCAAATGAATAAATGTGATTTATCACTTAAACAGAATTACAGACAAAAACCATATGATCATCTCAATTGATGCAGAAAAGTCCTTTGATAAAATCCAGCAAATGCTCCAAACTCTAGAAAAGATAGGGATCAAAAGAATTTATATTAACTTTGTAAGGGCCAGATATGCCAAACCCTCAGCTAGTATAATACTAAACAGAGAAAAGTTAAAAGCACTTCCACTATACTGGGAACAAAACAAGGCTGCCTGTTCTCACCACTTTTATTTAATATAGTTCTCAAAAGCCTACCTGGAACCATCAGGCAAGAGAAGAAAATAAAAAGGGATACGAATAGAAAGAGCAGAAGTTAAACTATCCCTTTCTGCTAATGACATTATCCTATATCTGGAAGATTCAAAAAACTCCACCAGAAAACTGTTTGAGCTTATAAACAGATTTAGCAAAATAGCATTCTACAAGATCAATACCCACAAATCAATAGCTTTCCTATATGCCAACAATAATAGGGCAAAAGAAACCAGAACATTGATCCCATTCACAATATCCTCAAAAAGAATAAAATGCTAGAGAATTAATCTAACAGGAGAAGAAAAGACCTCTACAATGAAAATAATCGAACACTGAAGACACAAGTTGAGAAGACCTGAGAAGATGGAAAGATGCTTCATGTTCCTGGTTAGGCAGAATTAATATAATTAAAATATCCATCCTGTCAAAAGCACTATAAAGGTTCAATGCAATCCCCATCAAGATACCAATGTCATTCTTTACAGATATAGAAAAGGCAATTCTCAAATTCATTTGGAACAACAAGAAACCTAGAATAGCCAAAATATTATTAACTAAGAAAGACAAAACAGGTGGATTTGCAATACCAGATCTAAAATTATACTGTAGAAACTTAGTAACAAAAACAGCATGGTATTGGTATCAAAATAGGAAAGAAGACCAATGGAATAGAAGACTCTGAGACAAACCCACAAATCTTTAACAATCTGATTTTTGACAAATAGGGTCAAAATATTGCATGGAGGAGAGACAGCCTGTTCAATACATGGTACTGGACAAACTGGAAAGGCATTTGCAGGAAGTTGAAATTAGATCCTTATTTCTCAACTTGCACAAAAATCAAAACAAAATGGATCCAGGAACTGGGAATTAAACCAGGTGCCATACAAGTGCTGGAGGAAAAATTAGAACCAGCAATCCAGCATTTGGGAGTAGGCAAAGACTTTCTCAACAAGATTCCTAAAGTGAAAAAATTGAAATAAAAAATCAGTGAGTGGGATGCCATTAAACTACAGAGTTGCTGCTCAGCAGGGAATTGGTCAAAATTGTCAAGAGACAACCTACAGAATGAGAGATATTCATGGCCTGTGATTCCTCCAACAGGGGACTAATATCCTAAACATACAAAGTACTCAAAAAACTTTAAATCAAAAACACTAACAATCCAATCAATAAATGGCCAGAGAGTTAAAGAGAAACTTCTCAACAGAGGACATTGGGCAAGCCAATGAATACATGAGAAAGTGTTCTAAATCACTAGTAATCACATAAATGCAAATAAAAACTGCAGTAAGATTTCACCTCACTTCAGTCCAACTGGCAAAGATGAAGAATACAAACACTAACAGATGCTGAACGGGTTGTGGAGAGATAGGTACACTAACACACTGTTGGTGGGACTGCAAACTGGTATAGCCACTCTGCAAAGCAGTGTGGAGATTCCTCAAAAATTAAGGGATGAATCCACTGTACAACCCAGCTGTTCCTCTTCTGGATATTTCCCCAGAGGAGTTAAAATCAGCATATTACAGGGACACAGTAAAATCAATGTTCATAGCATCACAATTTACAACAGCTATCTAATGGAATCAACCCCAATGCCCTTCACTGGATGAATATATATATATATATATATATATATGTA
This sequence comes from Aplodontia rufa, assembly GCA_004027875.1. NCBI lineage: Eukaryota > Metazoa > Chordata > Mammalia > Rodentia > Aplodontiidae > Aplodontia > Aplodontia rufa. The sequence goes on from PVKS010035063.1 coordinate 11,328, forward strand.
TTCCACTAAGCTTTTAGAAACAATGATATTGCAGCCTTGCAGGCTTTGATGGGAAATGTATGGCAATGGAAGAAATCAAGCTGAGTGAAGTTAGCCAAGCCCAGAGAGTCAAGGGTTGAATCTTTTCCCTCATTTGTGGAGGCTGGAGCTAAACCTAGGCTTGGGTGAAAGGTAGTCAAACTCATATATTGGATCCACCAAGGGCATAACAGCACATAATCTAGGGAAACCATAGTCATGTATCGGGGAGGGGGGAGTGTGAAAATAGTGGATGGGAGAGGGAGGGAAGACAGGGAGTGATCTAGAGAGTCAACCAACAATGTATCATACCTTTTACTCCCCTTGAGTAGTCAAATATTACAGTTCTGTAAAATTCACAATCATATATATATATATATATATATATATATATATATATATTCAATTATATTTATTAGGGGCATAATACAGAAGACTTAAGAGACCAGAGTGTGGGCAATGTGGGGGTAACTATGGTTTATGATCAAATGCATATCAAATTATTACTTTATATAAATTTATTGCAAAACTACTCAATAAAAATATTAAAAATGAACTAATGTTATAACCTGCCCTTGCTTATATCGCACAATAGGTGGAAATGGAGGACTTTATATTAAGTGGAATAATTCAGACACAGAAAGAAATATACTGTATGTTCTGTCTTATATGTGGAATCTTTTTTATATTTTATTTATTTATTTATTTATTAGATGGATATAGAGATACAATTGAGGGGGAAACATTATCAAACATTCAAGAATCACTGTATATATGCTTAGTTATCCAGGTCTAATGCCACATCATGGATGCCCAGCTTGGGTTCCCCCTATATGTGGAATCTTAAAGAGTTGACCTCTAAGTATCAATTTCTATGCTTCTCTCTCTGAATGTGAGACAGCAAATTCCTTTGTTACAAGAGTGGATGATTAATTAGGGCTTAATCATCCCAATCACACTTCTGTTTCTAAACCTTTTGTTTTTCAAATAATTATTCTACATACATGAATAAGGTTTTTTGGTCATTTTTGGGGGGTGAAGTTCGCTTTTATCATACAGAGGTTTAAAATTTTGTTCTATTAGTTCAGCATGTTCTTACATATTGAAAGGATTTGTTATTACACATTCATATATGCTTACACACGATAATGTAACTTGATCCCAATCATTATAGAGCATTCCCCCCTTCACCCACTCCCTGCTCTCTTTTCTCCAATGTAACTCCCCCCATTACATATGTAAATGTCCATATACTGGGCTGGAGCAGTGGCTGTGCAGTTACTGCACCCGCCTGGCATTCATAAGGATGTGCGTTCAAACCCTAGCACCACGTACACAATGAAATGTTGGAGAAACAAAAACCAGATAAATAAATTAAATTGATACTCTCTTTCTCTCTCACTGTCCCTCTCTCTCTTAAAAAATAAATGTCCATATGCATGCATATTAATTTTTTAATTTTCAAGATTTAAATGCCTGCATGAGTGTTATTTGGCTTCTCAGGGGAGTCAAGTGTACCACACAGAATTAAGAGCCCCCTCTTTCCTCCCTCTCTACCCTCCCTCTCCCCTCTCCCTCCCCCTTCCCTACTCCATAGCTATAGTTCTGCCAGATTATGTGATACTTTGAATTTGGTGTGTCTAGTAAACAATGAAAAAAAAAAAAGAAATCCAGAATGCTGCTGGGTGCAGTGACATCCACCTGTAGTTCTGGAAACTCAGCAGGCTAAGACAAGCTGATTGCAAGTTCAAGGCCAGTCTCTACAACTTAGCGAGATCCTGTCATAAAATAGAATTTAACAATGTCTGAGTGCCTCTACTGGATTCACTCATTCCTCAGGGCTGAAAACAATTTTAAAAAAATAAAAAATAAAAATTTATTTTATATAGTTCAAATTTGTCATTTTTATTAGTTTTCTATATTTATATAAAATTATAAAACATATATACATTCTCTTCCCTCTCCCTAATCACTATCCTCTTTTTTTTTTTAAGAGAGAATCAGTTTCATTCAGTCTTTCACATGGCCTTAGTTGCTCCAACACTCAAGTTGTGTATGTGGTGCTGGGGTTTGAACCCAGGTCCTCGTGCTAAACCACTGAGCCACCGCTCCAGCCCCATCACTATCCTCTTAACTGTACTGATCTTCCCTCCATTTTCATGGAAATTTCCACCCCCATTCTCTCTAGCTTCCACATATAAAACACATGGCCTTTGATTTTTTTCTGTCTGGCTTATTTCACTTAAGATTATGTTCACCAGTTCTATCCATTTTCCTGCAAATAATATAATTTTGTTTTTTATTTATGACTGAATAAATCTCATATATATACATATATGTATATATATGTACCACATTATCTTTATCTGTCATGTGCATTCACATGCACCTTACCTGGTTTCATGACTTGGCTGTGGTGAATTGTGTTGCTATAAATATAGGTAATGCATATATCCCTACAGCATGTTGACTTTAATTCTTTAGGATAAATGCCGAGGTGTGGTATAGCAAAGTCCTATGGTGGTTCTTTTCCTAGTCTTTTGAGGAACCTTCAAATTGATTTTCATAATGGTCATACTAATTTACAGTCTCAGCAACAGTGTGTAACTTCATTTTCCCCCACATCCTCACCAGCATTTATCATTATTTATATTCTTGATGATTGTCATTCTACCTGAAGTGAGATGAAATCTCTGTGTAGTTTTGATTTGATTTGCATGTCCCTGGTGGTTAAGGATGTTGAAATTATATATATATATATATATATATATATTTATATATGTGTGTATATATATATATTTATATATATGTACACAGTATATATATATATACACATATATATGTAATTTGTTGCTCTTCTGTATTTCTTCTTTGAAAAATGTCTCTTTTTAATAAATTTGCCCATTTATTAAATGAGTTGTTATTTTGGCGTTAAGTTTTTTGAGTTCCTTTTATATCCTGTATATTAATCCTGTCAGAAGAGTAGCTGGCCCGGTCTGGTGGTGCCTGTAATCCCAGCAACTCAGGAGGCTGAGGCAAAAGGATCACAAATTCAAAGTCAGTATCAGCAATTTAGCAAGGCCCTAAGCAACTTAGTGAGACTCTGTCTCAAAATAAACTATAAAAAGAGGGCTGGGGATGTGGCTCAGTGGTCAAGCACCCCTGGGTTCAATCCCCAGTACCAAAGAAAAAGTAGTAGCTGGTAAAGATTTCTTCCCATTTTGCAAGCTGTCTCTTCACACTCTTATTTTCTTTGTTTTATAGAAACTTTTAATTTAATGCCAACCATTTATTAATTCTTGGTGTTATTTTCTGAGTTTTATGAGTCTTATTGAGGAATAAGTTTTAACAATTAATTTAAAACACTGATTTGCAACTTCCTAAAATATTTTAAATTTAAAATTTTCAAATATGGAAAAATAGATACATTTTAAACAAATATTAAAATGTGTGACACTATCCTTATGAAGTACAAAAAACTAGCACCCCTTAATTCTGATAATTACACAATTTATTTGGGGGAGAAAAGTGATTAAAAAATATACATTGCTGGGGCTGGAGCGGTGGCTCGGCGGTTTCTGCACTTGCCTGGCAAGCAGGAGGACCCGGGTTCAAACCCCAGCACCATGTACGCAACTAAGTGTTGGAGCAACTGAGGCCACGTGAAAAACTAAATAAAGTTTCTCTCTTTCTCTGTCTCTGCCACTGTCCCTCTCTCTTTAAAAAAAAAATATACATTGCTGTAGTAAAAACATGATTAAACAGCAATAAGAAATGACAGGAATAAACTTGTGGTTTGGGAGAAAAAGTAGCAAAGCTATCTTAAAAGCTGAAAATTTTAAAGGGAAAAAAAGACAAGAATGTAAGTGATTTCTGGCATATTATTTTTATTTTGGAATTTTGTTGTTGGGAAAAGCGTCTGGATCTTCCAGTTTGGGAAGTCTCCAGTTGTCTCCTACACAGCTCTCAAGATTTCCCCCTGCAAGAGTGACAGGAGATACAGTAATACCCCTTCTAGCCACCATCTATAGTGATACAGGAAGCCTAAGCATTTTTTTAGGAGGGCAATTATTGGAGCAATCCCAGGATCCCAAGGGCTCTCACTAGCAGTGTTTTTTTATTTTTTGCTTTTTGGGGTTTTTTGGTTTGTTTGTGTTTTTTTTTTAAGAAAGAGGGACAAAGAGAGAACGAGAGAGAGAGAAACAATTAATTTTTTAAAATTAATTTTTAATGTGAATTTTTATTGAGAAATTTATGTGTTGATCATACAAATTTTAACAAAATAATATGTAGTGTATATAGATTCTGAAAATTGGATTTACCCCCAAGAGTGTCCCCCTAATTACCCACCCTTATCCCTCCCTTCCTCTTCCCACAACATCTCTAAAAAAAGTATTAGGTTGTGTAACACTACATGATATCTGGACTTAACACCTGATAATAGACCACCTCTCTCAATGGCCAGTGTCTAGTTCCAGCCTCCACAGATAAGTGAAGACATTCGACCCTATTAATGAGAAACAATTAATTTTTATTTAGTTTTTTCATGTAACTTTTGTTGCTCTGAGACCTTATTGTGTACGTGGTGCTGGGGTTTGAACTTGCGCTTGCTGGGGAAGCGCCTTAACCACCGAGCCACCAAGCCGGCCCAACTAGCAGTGTTCTAATCAGGAGACAACTACAGACCTTGCATATGCTTAGCCTGTGGGTTTCTGTCTAGTGTCCAGTAAATATGTTCCATCACTGTGTTACTTGTGAATGGTGATCATTATTAGGCCTTTTTACATGAGCATGCTTCTTCATTTACACAAGGGTAGATTGTGCAGATTAAATGTAAACTTTGAGTTTGCTACCAGACATGCGGATCCTTGTTTTTTTCACAGCTCCAAATCTTGAACAGGAATCAGGGTATTTTAAGACTTTCCATGAAGAATTCATTCATACCAATTCAGTGAACGAAGATTTCAGAGAGCAGATGTTTATTCTTGATAGTTTTACTGGAAAAATCATTAGCCACGTCTACTCTCCCACACTTTTCAGTTTTTAGTCAAAGCAATTCTCTTCTATTTTATTTCTTTATTCTTCTCTCACACAGCCTCTAAACTTTCCTGGATATTTTCCTACTTGGTTGTCAGCCACATTGCAACCCTAGCAGAGTAGAATAATTATAAATAAAGTGTATGCATCTTTCAGATTCAAAAACTAAATCTGACCACCTGCCTATTACTGAATGCCAAATGGTCTTATGCTACAGACAGCACTTGGGAAAAAGCAATTTCCCTACTTAGTAGGACTCACCCTCCTTAATAGGCAGTAGGGAGTTTTAAATAACCCCATTTTATTTGTTTGGGGAGTATTGTTATTGTTTATTTTGTTTTTATTTTTGCCTTTTGGATGCATATACAATGTAAAAAAGTACCTTGGTCTTGTTATGGGTAGGATTGACATATTGAGTCATGTTATTTCATTAGCAAAACTCACTCAAATAATCACTGACAGATATCTATTAGGAACAAATAGAAACTGTGATAAATAAAATAAAATACAACAATGATGTCACTCCTCTAGAGATTAAGGACACTTGGACCCATGAAACTGGCATTTACCAATGAGATGTATTCATTGGTGTTTCACTGACTACAATCTGATTGTAAATACGTAATTGCATTATAGCTTTATAATAGCTCTCAAAACTAGGTAATTAAGCTCCAATAGTTCATATAGCATTTAAAATTGTCACCAGTACATTAAGGCAGTTTGGTACAGAAAGAGATGTGTATTAAGAAACATTACGTTATTTCTCTCTTAATGGTTTAGATAAAAATTATTGGGCCTGTTTTTAAGTGCCAGGTGCAATTTAGTTGTGTTATCTGACTTAATCCTCACAATATCCCCTCTAACATGAATATAATTATCATGTTTTACAGATGAGGAATATAAGACACAAAGAGATTAAGTGATTGACTAAAGGTCAAACAGCTAATAAATTGGCAAGCCCAGGATGAGAATACAGGTCTGCTTGATTGCACAGATTCTGTGTTTTTTACCACTGGACTATAAAGCTCTCTGACATCTGGCATTCTGAATTTTTAAAAAAGAAAATACCAGAAAAAACAGCTAAAAGTGGGAAGATTAAATTTTGTTTGGAGATGAGTATTTTCCATTATCAAGAAGCTCAGCTACATTTTACTAGGGACATAATGTGAAGAGAGTGCAAAGAGAAAATAGCCGTGTGATGGGTGGGATTGCTAAGCAACGGTTTATGAAACCCAGTGAAACCATGGCAATGGAACACTGTGGTCCCAGACACGAGCTTATTTAACACTCAAGAGTAAAGGCACATCTATCAGGAACATCAGGCAAGATAAATCAGCAGTGTTACAGGCCTTGGAAATACAAAGCATCGTCATTTTTTTTTATCACCACAGCATATGAGAAATAATCCAGGCAATGAATGAGTTTCAAACAAATAATTGCTTATGGACTCTGAATTAAAAATGCCATTGTCACAAATGGAAACTGTATAGGAATATGTCTTTAGATTTTTAGTTTCATTAAATTTTCTGCTTTCTTCCTTTCATCAAACAGAACTGTGTACTTTGATTAAAGAAGGATCTGTTCTGTACTTGATCACTTTGGATTTTAAATCATTTTAGAATTTACGATGTGCTTTCTTACAATGCATTTCTGGAATTAATGTTGAAGCAGGTATTACCATTCTTGTACCAAGCAAAGAAAAACTGGGGCTTTAGGACATTTAAGCATCTTGTTCAAGGGTACACTGTTAGTCAGTAGTAAATCCTAAATTTCTACAGAGGTCTGCTTTTAGACAGAGTTTTTTTGGATCAAAGTGCTTTTTATGTACTTCTCTAAGTCATGTACCTCTGAGAGTCCTACCAAGGCTAGGTTCCATCTTTCTGTCCTATTTGATGCCTATGTCATCTCCTTGAGTTTTGTCATCTGTTATATGTACCTCACCCTAGATGTTTGCATCCTAAGAGTGTGGTTACAGAAAATAGACCCTTGATCTAACAGTAATTCAAACTCTTGTTTAACTCTCTTTTTTATAATAATCTGCACCAACCCACCTTCTTTATGTCAAAATTAGGACTTTATGTAAATAAGGTAGGACTGATTTTTTCTCACAAGTGTCTCTCTGGCTGGGATAACCCCTTTATTTCTCTTTCTTTTTTCCAGGGTTGTCCATTTAAGGTAGATTTACAGATTAGAGAGGAAACATATTAAGGATTGTGAACAATATTTTAGAGGTTAAAACATATTTTTACTGAGAATTTGATTATTCCATTTTCCAGTTTCTCCGAAAAATCAAAAACATGAATACAACATTTCCAGTTCCTGTTTAATGTGCACTGTTAACATTATAGCTAGAAGGTTCTAGTTTGGTATGCACTGTTAATATAGCTAAAATTTTGAAGTTTGATATGCACTGTTAACATTATAGCTAGAAGGTTTCAGTTTTATGTGCATCATTTACATTATAGTCAGAGCTGCCTATCATAGAACATGTGAGAAAAGCTGCAATATTGAATTCATCCTTGCGGGGAGTTGTTAGGGAAAAAAAAAAAACCCTGGCTAATAATATTTCTTTTGGAAATAATTGTGATTGCTGGGCATGAGTAGATATCAGATACACACAACCATGATCACTTTTGATCAGCCCCTCCTTAATGTGGTCCAAGAATTTGCACAGTGCAGTGGGGACTCGACTCTGAGAGGCAATTTATATTACATTGTTACAGACAAAGGAGAGTATTTACACTTGAAATTATACAATTCTTGGATAATTCCTAATGCTGTGTATTTCCTTATAGATCTTCTGATGACCCTGTATGTATATGATGTTTGCAATTTACCACCTCCTGTGATGCATATGTCTTCTAGAAGCACATCCTAAGAAGAACATACAGGGAGGCAACACACTGTTATATTCAGTAAGCTAAACACAATACCTAAAATCTCCTTAGTGCCATACTAGACACTCAAACTGGTATTAAAGGTATCATGTGTACCAATTACAGAAAACTCTATCAGGAGATGCACAAACCAGATTAAGAATTCATATGAATCCAGGTCTTTGTAGCATATTGGATTGCTGTACAAATAAATCATATATACAGTTATAAGTATATTATTATGCTAAAGACCAAAATCTTTCACAGGAGGTTTTAAATACATTTTTTTCAGTCGCAGAACCCTTTCTTTAGATATACTCAAGAACCCCAAAACATGAAATTTTGGTTGGAGTGTTCAGTAGTAGAACTCTTTATATAGTAGAACTCCTTATTATAAAGTGATAGTATATGAAAATAATTCAGAATACAATCAAATAGGAAATGAATTTAATCATGGGTGTGATGATGTTATGGAAATTTCATATACCTAACAGGGGTGATACAGTTAAAAAGTCTACAAAAGAATTAGATATAACATTTAAGTCAGGGAATGTAGGCTGTGAAATCAACCCTCAGAGTGAGAAATGGAATGTTAAAGAGGAATCAGCATGGTAACTGGTTATGAGATGAATCACCTGGGATTTCTGCAGCTCTGTATCTTGCATCACAGCCAGAAGTTTCATGTTCAGCCTCAAGTGTCTAAGATGAAAATTCCAAATTATTTGGACTTCTTTTTTAAAAAAAATTTATAATTATAGTTGAACAGAATATCATTATTTTATTTATCATTATTTTATTTATTTATTTTTATTTGGTGCTAAGGATTGAACCCAGCGCCTCACACATGCTAAGTGCTCTGCCACTTGTATCCATGGTCTTAAAAAGTTGCGTTCAGTTTAGGAATAGCCTCTATTGTAATACACACACACACACACACGCACACACACACACACACACACACACAATTAGTGCATTATAGATATACATAAAGGCAAAAATTCACTGTGCTATATTCACATATGTACCTAGGATAGTTTGGTCATTTTCATTTGCCATCCCTCTTCCCTCCCCCAACCCCCTTTTCACCTTTATTTCAGTCTAGCTTTCAGCATATG
>PVKS010035064.1:0-20374 GCA_004027875.1 Aplodontia rufa
CTCCAAGTCAAGCTTCTCTCACCTCATCCTGCCCTAGGGGAAGCTGGACAGTAGCTGATCCCTCCCTCTCCATTCTGTTAGAGACTCAACACAACCTTCTCTTCACTGTCTTTTCACCCTTGTTAGAGTGGGTTCATCCATGATGTGTGTACCACTTACTAAGAGCTCAACCTTTAGACAAACTACCCAGGATCAATCCAGGCTCTGTTACTTATTACATGCGTGACTTTGGGCAAGTTGTTTACCTTTTCTGTGCTTCAGTTTCCTCCTCTTCAAAATGGGGATAATTATATGATTTTATGCATATAAAGTGCTTAAAATCATTCCTGGCACATCATAAGAATTCAATAAATACTAGGTGTTATTATAAGTTAATGCCGTGTGTGTGTGTGTGTGTGTGTGTGTGTTCAGCCTCTCCAATCTGACTCAGAGTTTCCAGGGATGCTTAACCACTGAGCCACAGCCCCAACCCATTTAATTTTTTATTTTGAGACAGGGTCTCCCTAAGTTGCTCAGGGCCTTGCTAAGTTGCTGAAATGGTCTTGAACTTGCAATCCTCTTGCCTCCGCTTCCCAAGTAGCTGGGATTACAGGTGTGTACCACTGTGTCCAGTGCTTCTTAATCTTTGAAGGGCTGCCTCAAAGTGCTTGGCATAAGAGAGGAGTGGCTTTGTGTGATGACTGAATAAATGGTGGATGAGTGAAGGGCAGTTGACTGAGGAGTCAGAATTTAAATCCTGATTCCTGTCCGTAAGTGCCTCAGTGGTCCTGTGTGGGTAGATATTAGTCCTTCCTGCTCCTGAGCCAAGATGGGGAGATCTGTCAGGCAGTAGGGGTCTTGCAGCAGAATAGCAACAGAAACAAGACCAGCCAGCTCTGCCTTGCGAATGCCCTTGTCAGAGTCCAACTCTGCTACAGCTGTACACACAGTCTGAGACAGACAAGGCAGGGGTCACCTTATCCCACTTTACAGATGGGTGAACTGAGGGGCAAGGCAGTTGTGTGATGTTCACAAAGACAGACACAGACAGCGAATGGTGTGTCTAAGACTAGAGCTGAGTCACCAGACTTGGTTTGATCTCTGCCAGTCATAGCCCAGAGACCAGATATCCCCTCCTGTTCCTTCCTGGCTCGGCCATCAGCACACACCACAGCACCTCAGTCCATTGCGGTCCAGGCAAGAGCATAAGGATCCCAACGCAGATAACTGTCATCTTCCGTATGCATATTTATGGCTGCACCTTCCACATGTCTTGGTATTTGTACAGCCAGGGGAAGGGTGGTGGAGAGGAAGGGGAAGCCGGGAGTCCAGGGGTGAAGGCGACTCCTGAGCACACAATGAGTGGCCTATTGTGTCCCCCGTCCCCTCCCCCTCTCCACCACACTCAGAACACAGTGTCCTGTTTACCTGCCCCCAGGACCTGGCTCTGTCTCAGGTGCCACTCCAGCTGGGCCCACGCGCAGGCATTGCCAAACCCTCTGCCCATGAGCCCCACGACTGGCAGCCACGTACCTCCTTGGGGACTCTCTCCAGCCTTTGTCCTACCCCACTCCCTTCTCCCCCAACACAGATACCTCTTGGCTCATAGAACAGTCCCTGATCCATAGTAGGTTGTCTGGAAATGGGTCCTGACAATAAACGTTTCCTTGGTGACAATAATAACTTCCAGGCACATGCACCTGTGCAAAGAGCTTCTCCCAGCTCCAGAGGGGCCACTGTGAAAGAGGTGTTTGGGGCAGAGTGTCAGATAGGCTTACTTTCCTGTCTTGTCCTGAGCCCAGGATCAGGGAGGGTGGGGTGGGGGAGCGTGGGAATATGGAGCCTGCCAATCTCTGGGGACAGAAGACCCATATTAGGCATTTTCTTGGTCTAGCTGGGATGCCATCCTCCCACTCTCCCAGAGGTCAAAAGTCAAGGGTTGCTGGGCACTGTAGCATATGTCTGCAACCTCAGCAACTTGGGAGGCTGGGGCAGGAGGATTATAAGTTCAAGGCCAGTCTGGGCCACTTAGTGATCTCCTCAACAACATGGTAAGACTGTCTCAGAAAAATAATACTGATGAGGACTGGGACTTGTAGCTCAGTGGTAAAGAGCTCCTGGGTTCAATTCCCAGTATGGAAAAAAAGGTCGAGGGTCAGGGCACCACCAAGGCCTTCAGAGACAGACTGTTACCCAAGAGGACAGATGGAAAGGCCTGTCTCCTCAGGCCCAGGTTGTGCTTAGAGGCCAGGAAGCTGGATGGAGGTGGGAGGCAGAAGCTGCACAGGAAGCAAGGAGGCATCAGTCCATCCACATACTCTCCACTCCCTGGGACGATGGCAAAGGACAGGAGGAGAGACAGGAAGATGGCCCAGGGGAGCAAGGAGGGAGCAAAAGAAACACCAGAGAGAAAATCCAAGGGGCAGGGGAGAAATGGCAGAGCAGGAAACCACTGCTCCAGGCCAACTGGCTCCAGCGGGGAAGGGGAGGTCCCCAGGGGAAAGGAGAAACCCACATATACCACAAAGGTCCAAAAGGAGCTTGGAGAGGGTCCAGTCCAACCTACTCACTCTACCTCTAAGAAGACCAGGCCCAGAGAGGGGACACATCTTGCCCAAGGACTCATGACAAGTCTAGACTCAGCCCAAACTAGAGTCACAGAATGGTGGACTCCAGGCCAGAAGACATTTCTTGGCTTTCTGCAGAGCTGGAAAAAAAATGGGAGGGGGGCTTCAGATCGTCTGTCCTGCTCTGCTTTCAGAGATATGGGAGCAGGAAGAACAGGCAGCATGGCCCACACAGGCAGAGGCCAGTAGCAGAGGGAGGTGATGGTATGGGCCTACTGTCCATCAGAAACAGCATTGTCTGGGTTTGGGGATTTAGCTCAGTGGCAGAGCGCTTGCCTAGAATGAGCAAGACCCTGAGTTCGGTCCTTAACCCTAAAAAAAAAAAGAAACAGCATTGTCTACCTTGTGTAGCCAAGGTCTGATGGGCTTTCTAGTTTGCCCATCTTTGGCGGAGGTGCTCGGCATTGAACCCAGGACTTCACATGTGCTAGCCAAGCATTCTACCATGAGCTACGTCCCAGCCTGCCCACCAATCTATTCTACTTCTTCCTTTGTGTGCCTGGCACAGTACTAGGTCCTCACATTGGGGAGGGGGATGAGGAGAAGGTGGCAGGGAGGCTACAAGGTAATCTGTCCATATCCTTTGAAAGAAAGGTCTTTCCAGTTAATGTTCATGCAGCGATCTCTATATGCTGCTGCTTGTCCCAGGTGCTTGCTTCCGGTCCTCACAGGGAGTTACTATTTAGTCCTGCTTTCCAGATGGTAAAACTGAGGCTCAGAGAAACTGAGGCCCCATATCTCAGAACTGACATGATAGAGCAGGAAGGTGAACCACACAGGCTTTACCAGTAGCTAGAGCAGTGAAGTCCCCACCACCACCATCCTAGGACTCTCAGGGCCCTCCTTCCCCTAGCCAGGGTGAAGCAGTCTCTCTTCTGCGCATACACTGACTCTTATAGTGCCTCCGTTGGGCCTTTCCTGCCCTGTCTTAGAATGCATTGGTGGCATGTCTGTTTCCCTGGCAAGTCTGAGGGCAGAAATGTTCTTCCATCATCTCTGAAGCCCAGTGTTTGGCACTTGGGGGATGCTCAGTGACTATATGGGATGAGTGTGGCCAGGTAATGTGATATCCCCACATGAATCAAACTGATGCTCAGTGGAGGTTTAAACCCCTTGGGAGGGGCAGGAAAAGCATCTCATCCATCTCTATATCCTGAGTCGAGTGCACTGCCTGGCATGTACTAAGCGTTCCTCACTCTTGTTCAACAGGCTGTACAGAAGGTGCTCCAGTTAGGAGGCGTCCATGGGCTTTAGAGGGTGGTCTCAAGAGGTTTGGGACTGCACCTGGACTCGGGCCAGAACGCAGGGCTCCTCCCCAGGAAGTTTAAAGCCTTGGCAGGCTACCATGAGAGCTAGGAAAGACTGGCATCCTGGGTGTTGGGGGCCTCTCTTAGGAGTGCAGGCTGTGCCTGGGGACTCCACCAAGACATAGCTGGGGTCTGGGGTGGATCACAGTGAAGAAGAGTGGACAGACTGGAGTAGGGACATATTCAACCTTTTATGTTGGCAGGTGCCTGAGGACACTACCCCAGCCTGCAACCTGTCCCAGCAACAGGAGGGGACGACAAAAAGCCAAGCCTTGGGCTTCAAAGTTTAGGAGAGGAGCCAAGGACACTGAGAGTTGAACAGAGAGGTGAAGAGAAGGACCCAGCAGGAGGGAAGGTTGCTGAGGAGGGAAGGTTGCTGAGGAAGGAAGTCAGTATTTGGGGCCAGCCCTGCCTCTGGCACCAGCCCCACTGGGCCAGGGTCCCAGGGATTTATTGACTAATCCTCAAATGATACACTCTCCCTGATTTATTCTCTCTTTGCTTGCACTCTCACAAGATCCCATTGTCTCCAGCAGCTGCTGGCCCAGGGCCTCCACCTCCGGCCTCCTGCCTCTCCTCCACTTCCTGGGCAACAAGACCCTCTCCTGCCTCTAAAGGCTGGCCTAAGGGTCAAACTGCCAGGCGGTCAGGCAGTGCCAGGTAGGTGGCCGGCTGCACTTCCTCAACCAGGGTGACCACTTGGAGTTGCTGATGTTTGTGCCAGTAGCAATGCCATTTCTCTAGGGATTCTGACCCCAGTAGGCAGCTGGCGGGTGGAGGCGTGGCCGCCAAGGAAGTGGGTGTCAGGGTGCTGAGCCAGGGGGCCGAGCAAGGGCAGAGTCGAGATTTTCATTGCCCCTAGTGGGCGGGGGTAAGGGAATTCGTAAAAAGTTTCTTTCTTTATTTAATGATCTTTCCCCCCCCATCTGAGGGCCTGGGCCTGGGCGGGGCTGGGAGGGGGTGTGAAGACGGCCGGGGGCAGGGCAGGTCCTTCACAAGTGACACTTAATTCCTGGTCTGGACTGGGCCGGCTCTTGAAAGCAGCTAAATTAGCAAAACAGAAGTCAACTGTGGATGCTTCATTGGAGGATTAAGTGTGATAAATGGAGGGTTTGTTCGCTCTCTGGTCCAGATGTTGTGTCTAAGTGAGGGTTTTTTTTTCAAAAAAAAAAAAAGTTTTTTTACATGCTTGGCCCAGGGCCCATATATATTTTGGATACTTCTGGGAGTATATAATATCATTGGAAAATGATGCGGTCTGCTAACCTTTTATTTTATTTTTTTTCCACATTTATTAGAAGTATATTGCGATACAGGATACAGATGAGGGGGAAACATTGTCAAAACTGTAGCAATCAATTCTGCTAACCTTTTAAATAACATTTCCTCCCTCCTCTATTTTCTAATAGTTTGTTTTTCTTTCCATGTTTGCCTTTTATTGGGGGAATTTTTTTTTGGAAATTAATGAGGCTCAAGTTTGGAGACCAAAAGAAAAAAGAAAAGAGGGAGAGAAAAAGTGTGGGGGTGGAGGGGGTGTGGAAAGAAGCTGGGTTAGGGGCTAGGGCTGCTCTTTGTGTCTTTTAAAGCGTTTCTGGTTTGATTTTTTCTTTTACGCATTTTCTCTGCGGAGGGTGCCCGTGGCTCTCCAGCGGTGCTGCGTGGTGGCTCGCTAAGGGCAGGGCGCCCGGGGCTGCTCTCCGCGCCCGGCACCCTCTGGCCCTGCCCTGGCCGCTGGGCTACGCGCCGCTGGCCTCCGGGAAGAACCTGCCATTCCCCCTACAGCCCGAGGTGAGGGTGGGAGGTGGTGGCGGGCGGGCGCCTCCTTCCTGAGTGAAACCTACTGAATCCGGCAGGAATTCGGGCCTCCCAGATTTAAGAAAACAAACAAAGACTGTCAGAGAGGGGCCTCCAAGAGCTGCCCGGCCGCCGCACTGCCCTGCGCGCTCACCCCCGGGATGCCCGGGCCTCCCAGCGGGGGCGGAACACAAGGCTGGGGGGCTCCCCCGGGTGGTCCCCAGTGGGCTTCCCTGCCCTGGACTTGGCTAACCTGAGATCCCCAGTCTCAGGACTGAGCAGGTCCCACTTTGCATGGGAAAGGAAGAGGGTGCCCCCGGGGTGGCTGCCTGGGGAGATGGGGCGCCCGCAGGAGTCACTTGTGGTCCTCCCTCTGCCTCTAGGGAAATCCCCACAGAGACCCTTCCCGCAGCGGCCAAGGCGAATCCTGGTGTCCAAGCCCAAGCTTGACAGTGACATCACGATGCTTCACGTTCTTGGGGGCAAGAGTGCCTCCTCCGTACAGTCACCCAGCAAGGCTAATCCTAGATCACCGTGGGCAGACTCAGCCCCCGGCTTCGCTCAGGTCTAGGAAGAATTCTAGAAAGTGAGCAAGTGGGGAGGAGGTGTTATAAAACAAAAGGGGAGGACACTCGCAACGCGGCCGCGAGCCGGGTTCGCCCGGCCGCGTCCACATGCGTTTCCTTCTTCTTGACTCTGGGGTCTCTTTCTCGAGTGTGTCTGCACTGCCTGTTTCTCTCTCCAACTTTGTCTCTCCCTCGCTCTTCTGGCTCTGTCTTCTAAATCTGAACTTAGCTCTTTTTGAGAATGGCTGTGTCCCTTCCTGTCTGCCTCTGTTCCCGTGTCTCTCTGGCTCTGATCTGAGTCTGTCTCTGACTCTCCCTCCCTCCCCTCTCTCTCCGCCTCCCTCCGCTCCCCCATTCCACCCAGTCTCCCCACTCCGCCCCCGCCCAAGGTAGCCCAGCGGGCGGGCGCCGGGCCAAGGCCGCCCCGGGCAGGGCCTTCCCGGCGCTAACAGAGCCTCGCGCTCGCGGCCCAATTAGCGCGCGGCGCGAGGGACGCGGCATCTGGAATTGCGCCGCGCTCACGGCCCAGGCCGATTGTTTCGTCTGCGCGGCGGGGCGGGCGGCCCGCGCGGTGGCCCCACATCTGGAGCCGCTGCCAGACGGCCCTGCTGGCGGCTGGCCGGGGTGCGTGTGCATTTTTAACCCTGGGATTTGCTGACAAGAAGTCAGAAAGTCCGCGGCGGCAGGAACTGGCGAGGCGCGCAAGCAAGGGAGGGGCAGGCGGAGGTCTGGCGCACCCGCCGCGCTCCGGGGGCGCGCACAGCGCTCCTGGCCTTGGCCCAGCGGGGCGTACCCCCACCCGCAGCTTCCCAGCGCGGCCGAGTGCTGACTTTTCTTCCGGGTTTGCTCCCCTTCCTCGCCTTTACCCTCTGTCACTTCTCCTTCCTCTTCATTAATTGAGTGGCTGCATTATCCCGAAATCCCACACGCCCCAGCTGGCCGGAGCTCCTTGGAGGCCAGCCTCTAAGGGGAAAGCCCTGCAGTCTCAGGGCTCCCACGCTCTGCAGGAAGCACACTAAAGGCCCGGGAGAGTCGCGGCTTGCCCGAGATGGCTCCCCAGTTCAGTGGCAGAGCTAGGACCAGAGGCCAACTCTCTTGACCCCTAATAGGGCTCTAGGCACTGCTCCTGGCCCCTGTTAAGGCTAGTCCAGACTGATGAGCAGTCTCACATTGTCAGAGTACATTCTCAGTCAAAAAAAACAAAAAAACAAAAAAACCACGTGCCTTTGCACTTCCAGTCTTTCTTGTAACAAATATCTGCCACACGCTTTGTGTCAGGCCTGGGGAACACAGCTCTAAACAAGACAGGCATGTACTTGTGCAGCAGAGTTTGCATTTTAGTGGAGAAGAGAGAGATGTGGGGAGAGAGAGACTGTACAGTCAACAAATCTTCCAAAGTTACAAATCGTTGAACAGAAAATAGCTAATGCTTATGCAGCGATTATTCTGGGCTGGTCACTGTTACAGATATTTTTCATTTGTACTAACTCATTGAATCCTCATAACGTCTTAATGAAGTAGGTGTGTGCCCCCATTTTGCAGATGGACAAACTGAGACAGAGAGGTGAGCATAGTTTGCCCAAGGTCATATGCATGCACAGATGGTTTAGGGGAGATGCATATTCAGGTTTGACTCCAAAACCAGGGCTCTTGCTCCAACATCAGGCTGCCAGGGCTTGAAAGAGAAGGAAGCAGTTTTCTGAAATTGGGTAACTGGCATCCAGGTGATATACAATTTCCTCTCAGCAGCCCAACAAGTATTCACCAGGCCTCTGCTGTAATGATCATTACTAACATTTACATATGACTTTCTCCTTTTTATAAGCCATTTCCACTTGCTTGATCTTCTGTAATCTTCACTACTTAGATATAAGCATGATTTTAATTTTCATTTCCATATCTGAAAATTGAGGCCCACCATTGTTTCTGTACTGGGAGTGAACCCAGGGCCTTCCACATGATAGCCTGTAACACTAAGCTCCATCTCCAGCCCTTTTTATTTTATGGTGAGACAATGTCTTGCTAAATCGCCCAGGCTAACCTAGAACTGTAATCCAGAGGAGCTGGGATTACAAATATGCACCATCAAACTCAGGCTTAACTTGGGTTTTAAGTTGCCTTTCTTTCTCAAAGCGCTCCTTCTCTTTCCAGATTTGGTCTGGGTTTTTCTTGTTCTACTTTCCATTGAAATAGACCTCAGCGCCCACTCTCTTCCTCAGGGAACAGTGACCAGGTGTTGCCTTTGAGATGTTTCTGGTTGTACAGCCAGGCAGAATCTAACCGATCCACAAAGTCACACAGCCACACAGTGTTTAGAACCTAAATGTGACCAGCATGTCACTTCCCCTCTCTGGACTTCATTATCCTCCCCTTTGAGATGGGACATTCTGGCAAGAACAAATCTACTTTTCTTGGCTCGCAGACTCCTTTGGGATTTTGCTAGAAGTCCCCAGGTCACCAATTTGGAGTTCATATACATGCACACTTACACATACGTTTTTAAGGGATTTAGGAACTCCTAAAACTTACCCATGGGACCTCTAGGGATTCAAAGACCCCCAAGACTCATTAGCCATTGGCCAAAGTCAATACTAGCTAGAAATAAGGAGCGCAGGCTAGGGTGTAGCTGAGTGACAGTGTTTGTCTAGCATGGAAAAGGCCCTGCATTTGATGCCCAGAGAAAGAAAGAGAGAGAGAGAGAGAGAGGGAGGAGAGGAGAAATAAGGAGCTGCAAAGCATCCATGATAGGCAGAGAAAATCAGGTCCTTTACACTGAGAAGTCACCAAGACTCAGCCACTTAGACTTTTCTTTCTTCATCCTTTACCTTTGAGTTTGTCAAGGGATAGGAAAGGACAAGAGGCATCCCAGCAGGTTCAGGGAAATGTGCCTTTGTGTTTGAACCACCACATGTATGTAAGGAACTTGACACTGTTACCTCTTGCTTGGATCAGGCCTGGAAAGGGGAACCTATCTCCTCCCCACCCCAAATCATCATCATCATAGCCACCTCAACCTGTTTGAGCACCCCATATGCACCAAAACCATCCCAACTCATCCGAATAGGGTTATGGCATAGTAGAGAAGGTAGAAAGGTCCCAATTTTATAGAAGATAAGACTCAGAGTGGTCAAGTGTTTTGCCTAGTGTCACACAATGAATTAAGAGCCAAGCAGTGGGAAAGTCCAAGTTTTCCCAGCTCTTAACCGAAACTTTCTTTGGTCCACAAATAATTAGTGTGCCAAGTGCATGCAAAATACTACAGTGGCACATGTGGGGGATCAGAGCTGAGAGTCCTCTAGACCCACTGCTCAGTCCATCTGCAGCTGTAATGGAGAGCACCAGGACTGTCCAGCCAAGGAGCCTCTCTGACTCTCACAGGCCAGATTTCTGCAGTGCTGGACCTGCAGGAGCTTCATTCAGCTCACAGGGTAGCTGAGAAGTGTCAGGGATTTAAGATCTCAGGGCCAACCCTCAACTTATTAATAAACTACAAAAATGGGTGGATAAATACCCAGCCTTGGGACATGGGTGGCATGGGGTTTTCTCGTCATACCTCAGTGAGCCCACTGCCTATAGTATAGCTGGCCCACTAACCATTCTTCACTGTCCTTTCTCTCTCTCTCCTTTCTTTCTCTTTTGATACTATGGCTTAAACCCAGGGGCAGTTCACCACTGAAATACTTTTTATTTATCCACACCCCTTTTTATTTATTTGTTATTTTGACATAGGGTCTGGTTAAGTTGCCATTGCTGGCCTCAGATTTGGAATCCTCCTGCCTCAGCCACCTGAGTAGCTAGGGTTATAGGCAAGGACCCTGTACCAGGTTCCTTCTCCATCTTCTTTCCCCATTTCCTCCCTCCAGCTTCCCAGGGATCACCTCCACAATAAACAACCTGTACTCAAATTCTTATCTCAGGGTCTATTTTCAGGGGAACCCAAACCAGAACAGACCTACCTGTCTGCGAACGGACAGGGCGCCATGACAGTATGGCACTCACAAGCAAAGCTAACAGGTTGGAGCCCTGAGACTGCGCACCTCACTTTGCTCACCACGCCCTATGCTCACTTCACTTAATCCTCACAACCTTGCGGTAAGGTGGGCACCATAATTTTACCTGTTTTACAGAGTAAGATTCTGGGCTGAAATATTAACCTGGCCAGGTCCCTTGGTTGAGTGGTAAGTCCTGGCTGTGTGCCCAGACCTGTCTTCCTCCGCAGCAGCTGCCTCATAATGACACAGAGGATGGTGTGGGGCTCTCAGCACCAGTGCTGTAGGAACGATGCCATGAGGAACAGGGATGAGAAGATTTCCTGGAGGAGGTGGGTTTGACTTGGGCTTGAAGGGCAGGGTAGGCTTCCATGGGACTGATGGAAAGGAGGGAAAGTTCTAAGCAGGGGTGAAAAACTTTAAAAACAACAGCAAAGGGTTGGGCCTGGCTGGTCAGGAGTGTGTGTCTTCGGACAAGTTGAGACCAGTATCATGGAAGCCTGAATATCAGCTGGGGGCAAGAGAAGGAGCAGTGTCTTCCCCCTGCCACCTCCACCTATTGCCTGTGTTAGAGAAGTTTCACTAGAACAGGGAAAAAGTAGGCTGGGGACTGGCCAGCAGAGTCCTGCTCAGGTGTGGGGGACAGAGGGTTCCCACCTGGCCTGCTCCCCCGTTTCCTGGCTAGGCACGGCTGGTCTCAATCAGTTCAAGCAGTAAATAGATGTATAAAGCAACCATTTCCATTTGAAGCTCTGCAGACTGTGGGGAGGAGGGCCTGCAGGCCATCTGGGCCCTTGTTTGGCAATGTTTGTGCTCACAACAAACCTGATAGACAGAGATTTATCAGCCGTTTTCATTAGCTGGGGTTGGTTTGGTTTGCTGTTTTTCTACCGTGACCCCCTCCCCACATCCACGCACACACAGCAGAGTCACAGATTTATGGTGGGTGAGAGGGCCAGGGGCTCAGGGAGATGGGGTGAAGAGCAAGGTGTGGGCTTGGAGTACGGGGTGGGGAGCGGATCCAGGGCCTCTGCCGGGGTTGGGGTGGCCAGGAGCACAGCAGCTCCAGAGAAAGGACCCATGGTGGTGGAGGGGGTGTACATGCATGCATGTGGCTTAGTCAGTGGCTGAAAGATACCTGCAGCAACACCCCTGTCACACATTCACACTCACACATCTCAGCTGGAGCACAGAAGCTGGTAAATTGGGATGGGGCTGGGTTTATAGCTTAGTGGTAGAGTATTTAGCTAGCACGGGTGAGGCCTGGGTTCCATTCCCAGCACTGCAAAAAAAAGAGAAAGAGTAGAGGAAGGAGGAGGAGGAAGAGGAGGAGAACAAGGAGGAGGAGAACAAGGATGAGAACGGGAGGAGAAGGAAGAGCAGGAGAAGAGGGGTGAATTTTTTTTTTTTGAGAAGGACAGTGAGAGAGAGAGACAGAGAGAATCAATCTTTATTTAGTTTTTCACATGGCTTTCGTTGCTCCAACACTTAGTTGTGTATGTGGGTGCTAGGGTTTGAACCCGTGTCCTTGCGCGTGCTGGGCAAACGCCGTAACCGCTGAGCCACTGCTCCAGCCCGGGGGGGTGAATTTTTCAGGCATCACTACATCCCTGGGCTCTGAGGTGGACACTACTGTTCTTTCCTGGATGCTGGTTCTTCCCATAACAGCAGTGTGTGCCCCACCCTTCACAGGAAGGATCCTGGAAGAGGGCTCCCAGTTCCCACCGGTTCCATCTGAGGATGCCTTCTCAGGTTTCCTCTGCCTCCTCTCCTCCAGAGCTCCTTGTTCCCAGGCAGGTGTCCTGTGCCGGTGTAGACCTGGCCTTTCCCATGACAGGTGCCTTCCTCTTATCTCCTCCCATCAAAATCAGTCTAGCTTTGGGGCTGGAGGTGTAGCTCCGTGCTAGAGCACTCACCTGGAAAGCAGGAGGCTCAGGGTTTGATCTGCAGCACCTCAGGGTCGGGGGGTATCGCTCCAGGCTTCAAGTCCATCTGGACTTCCTCCAAGAAGCCATCCCTGAGCTTGCTCAGTGGGATTCAAGTCTTACAGAGAAAGACAACGAGAACTGTCCTTGGAACTATCTAAAACGAAGGCTGGTTCCCACCTCTGACAAGCAGAGTAGTTCTGCTTGTGCTAGGGATGGATCCCAGGGCCTCACACAGCCTAGGCTAGTGCTCTACCACTAGGCTATATCCCCAGCCCCAGCTCTACTTTTTATAGCAGAGTTCAGTGCTTGATTTCATTACAATGAAGGTTAAGAGGAAAAATAGGTTTAACCGTGATCAGTCCTAACTTAGTCATTTTATAGATAAGAAACCAA
Source organism: Aplodontia rufa (assembly GCA_004027875.1). Classification (NCBI taxonomy): domain Eukaryota; kingdom Metazoa; phylum Chordata; class Mammalia; order Rodentia; family Aplodontiidae; genus Aplodontia; species Aplodontia rufa. The sequence continues at coordinate 12,584 of PVKS010035064.1, forward strand.
GAATAGAGAGGGTGAGTGTTTTGCCTAAGGTCACACAGTGAATTCATGTCAGTGTCAAAGGCAAGCCTTCCTGATGCTCTTTCCATGTGATGTTCCCTGGTGTGTATGTCCCTCTTCCTATGAGATTGCAAGGATCAGAACAAAATGTTTTGGTTCCCACTCAACAAGCAAGTGATGACTGATTGTCATTTCATGACTTTTTTTTAGGAGTGGGGTGCATACTAGAGATTTAATCCAGGGGCACTTAACCACTGAGCCACATCCCCAGCCCTTTTTATAATTTATTTTGAGACAGGATTTTGCTAAGTTACTAAGGGCCTCACTCAGTTGCTAAGGCTGGCTTTGAACTCACAATCCTCCTGTCTCAGTCTTTCAAGTCACTGGGATTACAGGCATGCGCCACTGTGCCCGGCTGTTGCATGACTTTTTCAATCCCATGTTGGTTTCCAAGGAGCCCATGTCACCAACTTGCCTTAGTGGCCCTCTTAGAGACAGGTTGTGGGACTGGGAAAACACACCAACCTGAGAATCCCCTCCATCTGGAACACTCGCTGCCAACCAGAGCTCTCTGCTCCAGAATTCCCAACAAAGCACCCTCCTTCCCAGCCCACCCTGCCCCAGGCATGTCCTTTGAAGAGAAGGTAGATTGGTTGCCAGGAAAGCCAGGGGAAGCCAAAAGAACTTTCTCTCCCCAACCAACCATGAGCCTGTAACAGTGCCTACAGCCCCACGCAGCACCTCCTTTGGGATGGAGCTAGTCTCCAGATGTCTAAACTCCTTATCAGGATGGAGGGTCACAGTGCTCTGACTAAGGCAGGATTCATCGTGGTAAGGAGGGAATTCTGTAGCCACATGTTATTGGCTTCTAGTCCTGATTCTGAGTTTGGTATTGAGAAATCTTGGGCAAGTTACTTAACTTCTATGTGCTCTAGAAATAGGGATAAGAGCCTTTGGAACAGTGTTCTTGGGCTTATTAAAAAGATTGAAAGCTGGTGCACCACTCAGGAATCGGACGCAGGAGGATCTCAAGTTTGAGGACTGTCTGGGCAGTTTAGTGAAGCCCTGTGCCGAAATGAAATGAATTGGGCTGCGAGTGTAGCTTGCCCAGATCATGCACAAGGCCCTGAGTTCCATCAATCTCCAGTAACTTAACAAAAGAAAAAAAAAGATTGACTAGATCCAGTGCTGCTAGGGTGCTTAGCACAGTGCTGATCAGCTTGTGCCCACTGACATCCTCCTGTGAATAGGGTCCTCCAGAATTAGCAAGTGAGTTGCTTGACAAGGCCCTCTGGGAATGAGAGGATAGATACTGAGGAGATAGAACAGGGACAGTGGATCACTGAGTGTCCCTCTCCCAGAAACTTGGAACATGGGATAAAAAATATGCCCCCTGCCAATCGATTTCTCCTCCTTCCCTGAAATGCCAGGATTGGCCCCTTAGCTTGGCTTAAAAGTTCCTTCCAAAGGGCCATTTCATGAGATGATAATAATAAATGCTTTCTTGAGCTCCTTGCATGCCACACACTGTGTCTTCCCCCAGTAAACTAGCAGGTGGGGAAATAGGCAGAGTGTCATTCTCCTGTCTTACAAGGAAGTAGCTCTTGTGTTGAGGAGCTGAACAACCTGCCAGGCAACACCATCCTCAAAAGCAGAGCTGGGGACTGGAGCAGTGGCTTGGTGGTTATGGCCTTGCCTGACATGCACGAGTATTCAAGTTCAAACCCCAGCACCATATACACAACGAAGTGTCCAAGGAAAGAAAGTCACATGAAAAACAAAATAAAAATTGCTTCTCTCTTTCTCTCTCTCACTGTCTCCTCTTTCTAAAAAAAAAAAAAAAAAAAAAAAAAAAGCTGAGCTGGGCTTTTTGTGAACCCAAGCAGCCTGCAAGCTCTTCACCCCCTGGGTGCCAAGTGAGTGGCTTCCCCAGCCCATAGCCACAACCTCTGGAGGCAGTTCAACCTTTTCCCACTGGGGTCACATCAAGTCCACATTTCTCCCTATCAGGCTGGGATCTGATTCTCTTTCCAGTTGAATGGAAATTACCAAAGCTCAGGGGCCCTGGGGTGGGGGTACGGGGAGGGGAGAACAAGGCAAATAAGACATAATCCCAGACCTGGGGAGTTTTCCACTCACCCCTTTTGGACCAGGCGAAAGTACAAATGGAGGTCCACATTCCATATGTCTAAATATTTAAAGTTATAAATCAAGTTAACAAACTGTTAAATAAAATATGTCCTATTCTCTTTTGCTAACACATATTCCTTCTAGAGGTCTGAGAGGCCAGGCTTGAATTTAGAGTTCTCAGGCTTCTTGGAGTTCTGCACAGGGATGTGCTACGGGAGAGAAAGGCCCCTGCACTCTCCCAGCCTCCCACCTGCCTCCCTTCCCTTCTTACCCCAACTTTAAACTATGAAGGGCTTCGGAAGCACACAGTGTGGATCCCCCAGTCTACATACCCAAGCTTGGTCTGTGCGCCCCAAACTTGGCTCAAAGCCACACCTGGTCCATCCTGAGGATGTGGGACCTGGGGAGGTGGGCTGTTCAGGCCCTAGGGAAATCTAGGCAGGATGTCTGGAGCATAGTCTAAGAGGAGAGGTGCCTCATGGTGGGCTCTGTAGACTCCTGACAAGAGGAGCAGGACCAGAAGGGGCCGTAAGTGTGCTTCAAGGACCTAGGGCTGAGTATAGCTCCCTCTGTTTTCTTCTGTTTTCTAACCATTCACCCAGGCAGCCCACTTCTTAACATGAACGTCCTGGTGACTTTCCTTTCTAAGCAGTTCTCCAAGTCCCAACACAGCTCCTCTGGCCCAGGCTACTCTCATCGTTGCCAGGTCACCAGGACAGCTTCCCAAGTGGTCTCCCAGCCCTCTGTCCCAACCTTGCTGTGGCCAGATTTCTCCAGCATTAATTGGATCATGAGGAGTCCATTCTTAAAATCCTTCAGAGGCTGCCTGCTGTCCACAGAAAACCTGAAGGACTCAGCTACTAGCACTTGGAGTACGGCCCCTCCCAGCCTCTGCCCATAGGACACCCTGCTTCTAAATGATGCTCTGACCCATGTACGCTGCTCCATCCCCTGAACACATGAAACCCACACCTCGGGCTTGCAGCCGTCTCAGCCCCACTCGCTCATCTCCTGTCTGGACTAATTCCTCCTCCTTCAAGATTCAGCTTCTTCATCAAATCTCCAGCAACTCTTTCTCATCAATAGCAGATCCCCACCTCCAGGTCGTGACTTGTACTTTCATAATCGAGTGTCCACACTGTATTATAATCTCCAATGTGACCACTTCCCAATGCCCCAACGCCACCATCTCTTACCTGGACTATCCCAGGAGCTTGCTACTGAGACTCCATGCTTCCTGTCTTGCCCTCCCATCACATGCAGGTTGTGCTCTACCAGCGGCCAAAGTGAGACTTTGAAACCATGATTGCAGCAGGGCATGGTGGCATACACCTGTCATCCCAGCAACTCAGGAGGCTGAGGCAGGAGGATTGCAAATTCAAGACCAGACTCAACAATTTAGTGAGACCCTGTCTCAAAAATAAAAATAATAAAAGGGTAGGGGATATAACTCAATAGTAAAGTGACCTGGGTTCAAATCCTAGTACCAGAATAAAAAAAAAGAAGCTTGCAGCCAGGCATGGTGGCATATGCCTTGAAGATCATAATAAGCTCAAGGCCAGCCTTGGCAGTAGAACCCTGTATCAATATAAACAAATTAAAAGATCAGGTGATGTAGCTCAGTGGGAAAACTCTTTTTAGTTCTATCCCCAGTACCCACAAAAAAATTTTTTTTTACTTTTCTCATGTCACTCCCTGCTCAGTACCACCAATTTCATTTCACACTAGAATTTCATTTCACACTATTTCACACCAATTTCATTTCACACTAGAATCCAAAGATCTTGCCAGGACTATGGCACCCTTCACAATCTGGCCCCTGCTCCCTCTGACTTTTCTCCTCTTATCACTTTACTCACTGGATGCACTCACACTGGCCTCCTTGCTCCGCCTTAAACATACAGTACTCATACCTCAGGACCTTTGCACAAGCTGTCCTCTTCCTTTAATTCAGGTGTCCACTCAAGTGTCCCTGTCTCCAAGTGTGTCTTCTTTCTGCCTGGCTTGTCTACATTTATTATGTCTACCTGGCAGACTGTATATCTCTTTGCTTCTGTGTTTCGTCATATTTCTCCTCCATCTTCCTTTTTTCTTCCTTCCTTCCTTCCTTCCTCCCTTCCTTTCTTTCTTTCTTCCTCTGCTGGTGATGAGATCCTGAGCCTCACTTATGCTAGGCAAATGCTGTACCACTGAGCTACACCCCAGCCCATCTCCTTCCATCATATAAATTCCCTGAGAGTGAGAATTATTTTTTGTCCTCCTCAGTGTTCCTGTAGCCAAGAACAGGGTCTGGCTCATAGTAGGTGCACAACAAGAATGTGCGAAAGGAATAATCCGTTGTTTCCATGTTCCAGTGAGAACATATCACCATGAGAGCAGGGCCTGTGGCTTATTCATTCCAGTGTCTGTTGGCAGGGGCACATAAAGGGACATCTCCTTTTAGATGGTGAAAGAGCAGAAGGCAAGAGCAGGGCATGCAAAAAGGGCACAGAGAAGGGTGCGAGCTGAGGGATACAGGGCACATGGAGCTGGGAAGGAAAGGAAACCCCACACTTTCTAGGTTTTACCTTCAGGAGACCAGCTGTGTTATCCCAGTGAAGATGGAGGGAGTCCACGTACACTCAAGCAGGTAGAAGGGAAGAGTGACCATTTTATAATATATCAAAGAGAAAAGAAATCATCTTCCCATACACCTGGGGTGCTTTGTTCTCATCAACAGTTCTGCCTTTGAGGAAAACTGCCTTTGTTTTTGTTGTTGTTGTTTGTTTTGTTTTATTTATTTATTTATTTTTGATGAGGGCAAGGGAAAGACAACTGAAGTATATGTAGCCTTTTCATTTCACATGGATTTTTTATTGTCTGTTTTGTTTTTTTAATAAAACTAGGAAACTAGTCTTACAGTCAGTGGTCTACAAAATAATGGAGATATGATTAAAAGATTATAGAAAACAATCTATCTTTAAAACCTTACTATCGCATTAACAGTCCTCCAGTATAATGACTGTAAGTTACAATCGGGAGAAATAGAAGACACAGACTCTGTTTCAGGAAAAGATTACAGAGAAATAAAAAGTCAACAGGATATAAAAACATAAAGATAATCCTTGTCAGGGGACATTTATCTCTACAGTACACATTAAACAGAAACTAATTTCCTAGCCAGACAAACATAAAACTCAAAACAGAAATCCAACTTGATTCATTTTCTATTATAAGATATATTATTATGTTTTTTCAATAAAGAGTAGAAATGCAAAAAGACAAGAAATACAGGCTGAAGAGCCCAAGTAAACAATTAGACTCAAACATGGTAAATAGTTTGAAATTATCAGACCAGGAATTTAACATAACTATGATACACTAAGAAATCTCATGGAAAGGGTAACGATATGCAAGAATAAATGAGCAACATAAACAGTGAAATACAAACACTAAGGCAGAATCCAAAAAAATTGCTGAAGATCAAAAACAAAAAGAAATAAAGAAGGGTCTTTGATGAAGTCTTGAGTTGAGTGGAATTAACCAAGAAAAATTCTGTGAACTCACGGATGCATCAATAGAAACTTTCCAAGTGGAAAGACAGAAAAAATTATAAAAATGTAACAGAATAATTAAACAAATATTAAGATATAAAGCATGTTGAAAGCTTTCAATCCCAAAACTGACCAGAACCAATGAAGACATATTATAAGAATATCACAAGGAATAAAAAGAAAGAAAAGAAATACCTTAACTAATAATTGCTGAAAATTTTCCAAAGTTAATGTCAGAAATCAATATACTGATCCAGTGCACTCAGAGAACACAAAGCATAATAAATATAACAGAATAAACATAACTACAGAATATACAAAGTATGTGGAACCAAAAGTTACAAAATCTTAAAAGAAGTACAGAATAAAAATACAATGCTTATGGGGAAAAATAATTATATTGCCTTCTCTTCCGATAGAATGCAGTCAGGAAGAGAATAGAGCAAACTGTAAATTGTTGAAAGGACAAAAATATCTTACATTACTTTTATAACAAAAGCATCTATCAAAAGTGATCAAACAGCAGGAAAACACATATTTTTCTCAAGCACACATTAAAATCTAACAAAGTAAGTCACAATGTTGGCCCATAAAACATCAATAAAATGGGGCTGGAGTGGTGGCTCAGTGGTTAGGGCGCTTGCCTGGCATGCGCAAGTACGCGGGTTTGAATCCCAGCACCACGTACACAGAGAAGTGTGAAGCAACAAAAACATGAAAAACTAAATAAAATTGATTCTGTCTTAGGTCTTACACTCTCTCTCACTATCCTTGTCTTTGAAAAATAATTCTAAAAATGAATAAACTAATAGCAAGGATAATCAAGTGGGAAGAGAAAGAATAAAGATAAAAAAGAAGGCAAAAATTATAATTATGTTCAATTATAATTTAAAATAAAATACAATCCCATTTTATGTATACGTGGTTAGATTTGGGTTTTTTCCACATTTTTTATTGGTGCATTGAAGCTGTACATATTGATGGGATTTGTTGTTGCATATTTGTACACACACACAATATAACAGTATCATTTGGCCATAATTACTCCCCGGCATTTACCCCTTCTCTTCTTACTTCCATCCCTGGGTCTCTTTTATCTATTGATGTCCCTTTGATTTGTAGGAGGTTCATCCCAACCTTTGCTTTCGTTTCTCCACTCTCCTTCCACGTAGAAAGAACAGGCCTCTCAACATTCTGAATTTGGCTTCTCTCACTTCACACGATGGTCTCCAGTTCTGTCCAGTTTCCTGCAACTGTCATAATTTCATTTTCCTTCATGGCTGAATAAAACTCCATTGTGTATACATACCACATTTTCTTTATCCACTCATCTGTTGATGGATACCTAGGCTGCTTCCATAGTTTGGCTATTGTTAATTATGCTGCTGTAACATGGATTTGTGTATCACTGTTGTAAGATGACTGCACTTCTTCTGGATAAACACTGAGAAGTAGTACAGCTGGGTCCTTTGGAGAATTTTTCATTTATATTCATCAGAGATATTGGTTACTCACAGTGAATTTTTAGGGTGGTGAAATTATTCTGTATGATACTGTTTCAGTGACTGCTTTCTTCAAAACGACAGAACTAACAACTAAAGAGCCAAAGAGGTTATCACAGACTTCAACAAGAATTTGAGGCCTCAGGACAAACAGTCCTAGCTGGGAAGGAAACTACAGGTAAGTTCATTCTAGCAACCTGCCTACCATTAACAGTACAGTATTATGCACTTCACATCTGTAAAGGGCATCAGTCTCCTGTTAAATGTTCTTACCACAAAACAAACAAACAAAATAAAAACTAGGGATGCACACAGCCTTTGAGCAGTGTTGGGTGTCTATTATCTTAAATGCATTGATGGTTTATAGATTGTTGATGGTTAATATATTTACATGTCTGTCTCATCAGATAACACGCATAAACATCTAGAAATAAAGCTCTTTGTATAAATCAATGATACCTCAATAAAACTCTTTTTACATTTAGAAAAAGAAACATTGTGATGATTTCCACAGAGGAATACGTATGATGCAGTTTCTGAAAGGAAGGCACTGGGTGTACACATGTCCAGGACCACTGTGTATAAATAAAATAAGGGGTCCAGGGTACTAAGGCAAATTCCGGATTATA
>PVKS010035065.1:0-20363 GCA_004027875.1 Aplodontia rufa
GGGGGGGATCAACGGCTCTCCAGCCAGATTTACAGGCCTACCAGAGTGAGGGCAGGCAGGGGAAATCACCCATGGCCCAAGCTGAGCAGCAACTTTACAGTCTGGGGTGGGGAGGGGAAGTTTGGGAGTCTTGTCCCTCGGAGATTGGCTGGTGATTCCATTGATCATCGGCCAATTGCGATATGCCATTGGTTTTTACCTGCCAATGTCTGATTGATTGTTTTTTGCATAGGCTGCCTCATACCCTGCCCCATCCAGCTGCCTGAAGGAGTGGGCTGCCTGATGTCCTGCACCCACCTGGCCACCTGAAATCACCCTGGCATCTGCTCTTGTTGGTGACATAGGTGTCGATCCATCTGGCTACTTCCTGCTGTTCATGGGGTGTTGTGGGGGAGGGGAAGGTTCGGGTGTTGGTTGTCAGTAGGGAGGCGGCTGTAAGTTGCAAGAGCATTTGGTTGTATGTTACTTCAGCGACCTCACTCATGCTGTGTTGGGCAAACCTAAGGAGACAGGGAGCAGACATTAGGAGGAGGCTTATCATTCATATGGGAGGAAGGATGCTGGTCAGCAGGTGACAGGAGTGGAGGTTAGCCATCCTGGGCAAGGGTCGTTTGCCTGTTGCTCTCTAAGCCTCTCGCTCAGATATCTGAGAGTTCCAACATTTTTCTCGATCAGCCCAGTTTCTTTGATGTAGCAGCAGCATTCCTCTTTTAGGACTAGACATATTCCCCCTTTGTCTGCCATCAAGAGATCTAGTGCTCAGCAATTCTGCAAGAAAACTTGGGCAAAAGATGTTATTTGTCTTTGTAGGGAGGCCAGGGAGGCAGCAGATGACTCCACTGCCTCGTGGAGTTGCTGTTCTAGCCTCTGGGTGGCAGTGACTGCATCCTCCTGCTCCCACCCCAGAGGCAGCGAGTAAGGAGGCTAGGGAGAGTCCAATCACTGTTGGTAGGAAAATGGACCATTTCACACTAGGGAGGGGATTCTGAGCAAACCAGATTAATTCAGCTTCACTATACTGCCAGCGGAGGAACTAAAGCTAAGGGCAAACAGAAAGCAAAGGGCATATTGGAACTTAGGTTTTTTGTCAGGGTTCCATTACACCAAAAAAAAAAAAAAAACTCCTGGAGGAGCAAACACTGAAAAAGAGACCTGTACAGTTTGGTTGCAAGGTACTGAGGCACAGGAAGTGTAACAGTAAGAAAGTTCTTTGAAGAGTTGTGAAATAGGGGATTCCCTCTAAATGTGGCATTTAGCTTTTAAAATGGCTTATGTATCCTTGGGCTGTAGTCCCCTGTGATTCTGTAAAGCAGTTTACTCTTTAGTGTTAACTTCTGTCTGGTAGGGATATTTCCTTTGGTGTGTAGCTTCCTAGTTTGATTTACCTTTGACAGAGCTAATTAGCACGCATTTCAAGTAATTGTTTGTTTTTTAAAGAGCCTTTGCCTTTGTTGCTAAATATTCATGTAGGACTGAGCTTTAGTTATACTCTCCTGCCAGGTGTTTAAGACCAACTTGATTAAAACTGATTTTGTTCCTATCTATTGCTACAAGTCAGCTGAGATTGTCAGGGTCATTCTTGGGGAACTTGTGAAAAGCCTCCTGACTCTTTTACCAGTTGTGCCATCTGCCAGGATAGATCAGGGTCTTGCTGACCACATGTGGCTTTGCTTGGAAGCATCAGGGACACTACACAAGAATAATTATCCTCTTTGTAGAATGTCCACAGGTTGGCTTTCTCTTCTCTAGAGTCACTTTATCCCTCTGATCAGGAGGTCGTGCTACTCAGAGTTATCAAAGCTGTAGAGATGTCCCATTGCCCCCTGAGTTTTGGTTGACCAAATAGGGCAAGGGTCAAAATATTGGCTCTTTTCCTTCACCCTTTAATTATCTTAACTTTGGTAATCTGGTTTTGGTATTAAACATCCAGCAGTTTCATCAGTCTTAATGTGAGAATACTATGTTACAGTTTTATATTTACCCCTTTTGTTTAATAACAGTAGAAGTCAGCATTAGATCTTATCTGTCCTGTAGGTGATGGCATATTTTAATTCAGATTTTTCTGTTAAAAGTAGTACTTCTGCAAAACACTAATAGGCAACAGTTTTAGATATAGAGGGAATGAGAGGGGAGGGTTTAGAGGAGGAGGAGGAGCCACAGCTTTAGGTGGAGGGGCTGTAGCTGCAGGAGGGGAGGAGGAAGAGGATTGACCTAGGTGAGAAGGGTGTGTGGAGCTGAGAGCAGCACCCAGGGCAGCAGGCTAGCAGAGGAAGAGAAGGTAGAAAAACAGGAGGAGGGGGATAAATAAGGGGGGCCGGAATGAGAGCACAAATCCCAAAATGCCTGAACATGTGGCATTTATGATCATTTTCCTTTCCAGTGACAGTAATAGTGAGGATTTTAAAGTTAAAAGTTCCAAAGTGTCGAGTAAAACACCAGCTACTTACGGTGTAAGTCTTGAGAGGATCAGGTGGGCCGAGGCCAGGACATCTCAGCCTACGTGGGCACTGAATGGAATGGGTGGGGGTTCAGTGGCCGTGTGACTTACAGACAGACCCCTGTGAAGGATTTAGCATTTCCCATAGCGTTTCAGTAATACTTAGGGTTGAAAAGGAACAGAAAGAGGAAGGAGGAGGGGTCTGTGGTACACTACTTTGGACAGACCCCATGACAGATAGTGTAGCCGGAAGGCCAAGGGAAATGTAAACGAACTTACCCCACTTCTGTTGGCATGAATGAAGGGATACAAAAGTTGCAGGAGCTCCCTGATTCATCTGTGGGAGAGAGTGGACCTCAACCCTTCTGGGTCTCAGCACAATATGTAAAAATCAGAAATACAGTTGTTTGGCACCAAATGTTCAGGTGCAGATGTTCAAAAAGGAGTCAGGCCTAAAATCAGCTGAGCAAAACCTTTTTATTGGGATTGGTGGGTCTCAGACCAGATTCACCAGCCAGCCAGAGTGAGGGTGGGTAGGGGAAGTGGCACATGGCCCCGGCTGTGCAGCGACTTTATCATCGGGGTGGGCAGAGAAAGTTTGGGGGTCTCATCCCTCAGGAATTGGCTGGTGACTCCATTGATCATCAGGTGATTGCGATTCGCCGTTGGGTTTTATCTGCCAGCATCTGGTTGGTTGTCCTTTCTGCCCCCACCTGGCTGCCTGAAATCAACGTAATAGTTTCAAATAATTTTTCATTTATATTAAAGAAATTCCAAGCACCCTAGAGGTATAATGGACAGTAACACCAGGTGCTCTGTTCCCACCACGCACACCCAATGGCCATCAACATTTTGCCACAATGACCCATCCATCCATTTTCTTTATCTTCACTTTTTCTTTGCCAAAATATCTGAAAGCAATCCCCAACAATGATTTCCCACCCTCAATATGCATATGTAGAATACTACAAGACCCTTTTTTTACATTATCCAAATACATGCACCATACCGAAAAAGAGCAACAATATTTCCTTGGCCTCATCTGTCACCCAATTCATGATCACATTCGCCACATTTTCTTAATATGTGAATTTATCACTGGGTTTTAAAATTGGACTTAGTTGGTGCTTAGGTTTCCTAAGTCTCTAATCTGGGAAAGCACCTTCCCACCCTTGTTTCTCAATCATTGATTTCTTACAGAAACCAGATCACTTGTTCAACTCCACGATCTGGATTTGTCTACAACCTTCCCAGGAGGTGGGGTGTCACTCTCCTCCTCCTTCTGCACCCTGATCTTTCCTTCTTTATTTTAATTGGTTTTGTTTTAAGTGTTCATAACATTATATATGTAATCTCTTAATTATATGAATATGGACTTTAACTTCTTGTAATTCAGTGGCCCATTTTCCCTCCCCCTCTCTTCCTCCTATCCCTTGGTTTTTTTCTGTTTAATATAAATGACAATAGAATGTGCGTTGGTGTAATTATAAAAGCTTCTAGTGTACCTTGCTTTTAACTCAATTCCCAATATTTCCCTTCCATCTATCTTTCTCCAACTCCCTGTTCTTTTTAGTTATACTTGATTCTACGATAAACATTTACATTTTTATAAAATCATGACACATAACTTCTTCTTTTTTGATCTCATTATTGATGTATTAATGTGGCACTGATTCTTCCAGACTCAGTGTGAATAATAGTCTGTCACTGAACATTCCCTAAATCCCAGCTACTTTACTAAAAACATCTCCTGCATGACACTTGTGAGTAACTAATGTTTCCCTCCTTAATTACCTTTATAAATTCACATGTTTGCATGTGGTATAGGTTTTTGCTTTGAACCTCTGTTTCTGGTTAACATCCCTCTCTCTAATCCAATGTATTTCGGGGCACATTTATAAGAAGATATGGCTAGCCCTTCCATTAGCAGAAGGAAGCCTGACCATGGCTACAGAAAAACCTGTGGTGACCGTGGATCTGAACTTGATGAGGGAACAGTCCTGGGAGAATTCTAGTCCTTGATCTCTTCTGTGTGAGACTCAGAGAAAGATGGAGCCCCCTGTCCTCACTCGCCTCTCTACCACTTTCCAAAGTATGAGGCTGCTCCTTGCGAATGCTGTCAGAGGAATTCACTGTGGCTAGTTCAGAGACACCAGGTGTGTCTCTCAGTCACTGTGAGGGACAAGGTGAAAGCCAATAGCAGAGGTGACCTCTCCCTCTGGACCATGACAAGCTCAAGCCCTTGGGGTCAGGGCAAGACATAAAACCAGCACATTCTACCTCCTGTCTGTTCCTTGCTGCATCTGTGTGTGCAGCTCCAGGTAGCAGGCAGCTGGTTGCGTCTCCAGTTGCATAACACCTGGAAAACAGGCCAGGCAAGCCACATGGATCAATGCCAGCAAGGTTCCCCAGAACCTCCATCAAGAGCTTGGTGACTGCTTCCACCTTTTGCCAGACAAAGAGTTCAGTAAGTTCTGATTTCCTTGTATACTCTGAACAATTGTAATTTTAGTCAGAGATCGACTGGCCTTAAGAAAATTCTTATTAAAAGGTAGTAGTAAGAAATATTTCTTGAATGATTGGATATCAATTTAAAAAATCTCTAAGACTCATCACCTCAGTGGAGGTCACAGGGCATAAACTGCTATTTTCTTTTTCTTTTCTTTTCTTCTTCTTTTTAAACAGAGAGGGACAGTGAGAGAGAGAGAGAGAAAGCAAGAAATAATTTTATCTAGATTTTCACACAGCCTTTGTTGCTCTGGGGCTTCACTGTGTACACGGTGCTGGGGTTTGAACTCATGTACTTGCGCCTGCCAGGCAAGCGCCACCGCTCCAGCGTCAAAATGCTTTTTTTTTTTTAATCATAATTAATGAAACATGAACTCAGGAAGGATTTATTTCTCTTTCTGTCTCTTTTTGTTTTTTTAAGAGAGGACAGAGAGAGAGAGAGCGAGAGAGAGAGAGAATCAATTTTTATTGAGTTTTTCACAAGGCTTTCATTGCTCTGACACTGTTGTGTATGTGATGCTGGGGTTTGAACCTGTGTACTTGCACATGCCAGGCAAGCGCTGTAACCACAAAGCCAGTGCTCCAGCCAGCCCCAGGAAGGATCTATTTCAAAACCTAGATTTTATTGTAGAACTTTGGCTCTAGGTTAGATCAGTCTTTGAAGCAGTTATTCACGACCTCATTATCATGCTAATATGGCACTGACACTTGATAATCGATGAATTTCAGTTTGTTGGAAATGTGAGGGAAAGTTTATTTCACTCATGACAAAGAATTCAAACATGATAGAATGTAAAAAGAGCTTGATAAGATTTGTGTTTTCCAGTACACCACCCCTCAAATGTACCATGTAACACTTAGCTTAGATGTTACGGTATCATCTTCCACATCTCCTATTGTTGGGTCTATGAAATATTAGGTCCTTGAGTGTCAGCATTTAAGTTAAAATTTTAAGGGAATTTCTGTCCCTGCCTCCTTACCTATGCACAAATATGATTCTCAGGTGCAGGAAGCGAGCCCGTTAAGGTAAACACTAGGAAAAGTGTAAGGACATGAAAAGCCTGCAGAAAACGTGGAGACCAGAGCCCAAAGGAGGGAACTCTTGAATTAAGACGTTCAATCAGATACCAAAATGATTAAAGTACCTCAGGAAAGTTAAGAGAAGGAAAGCACGTTTAAAATAGAGTAGGGGCTGGAGCCGTGGCTCAGGGATAGAAGGTTTCCCTGTCATGCATAAGACTCAGGTTGAACACCCAGAACCTCATAAGCAACTAAGTGTTAGAACAATGAAGACCAGATGGAAAACTAAATAAAATTAACTCTCTCTCTTTTCACTCTCCTCTCTCTCTTAAAAGAAGAAAGAAAATAAAACATTCATGTGCGCGCGCACACACATATGCATACACATACACACCTCTTCACATTTGCTAAGCACTAAATAGGAATACATATTCTGCTTGGAATTTCCCATCAAACTAATCATTTTTTAATGCAGAATACTTCATCAACAATGAACAACACTTCAGTGGTCACAGGATTTCTTCTCTTGGGCTTCCCTGGCCATTGGAGGCTTCAGCTCCTACAAGCTGGCACCCTTGCTGCAACCTACCTGGCTGCCCTGATAGGCAATGCCCTCACCATCACCATCATCTCCCTGGACCCAGGACTCCACACACCCATGTACTTCTTCCTAAGGCATCTGTCCCTCTTTGACATCTGCCTCATTTCTGCAGTGGTGCCAAAAGCCGTCGCCAATGCCATCTCCCATAGGAACTTCATCTCTTTCTTCGGCTGTGTGGCCCAGGTATTTCTGGTGCTTTTCTCTGCAGTAGCAGAGCTGGGCCTCCTCACGGCAATGTCCGTGGACCGCTATGCTGCCATCTGTCACCCCCTGCATTATGAAGTCATCATGAGCAGGAGCACATGTGTGCAAATGGCAGCTCTTTCCTGGCTCAGCAGTGGTCTCATATCTGCCGTGCACACTGTGAGCACTTTTTCTTTGCCTTTCTGTGGACACCATGAAATCCAGCAGTTCTTTTGTGATATTCCACGACTCTTAGCTATTTCTTGCTCCCAGCACATAACTACAGAGATTGTGCTCATTCTCATCAGTGCAGTCCTGGACACGTGCTGCTTTACCTGCATCTTTATCTCATACATCTTCATCTTCTCCACTGTCAGGATGATCCCGTCCACAGCAGGGCAGTGGAAGGCCTACTCCACCTGCCTCCCTCACTTGGCAGTGGTTGCACTTTTCCTCTTAACTGCTTTTTCTGCTTACCTGAAGCCTATGTTAGGTTGCTCGTCATCTACTGATCTGTTTCTCTCTGTCCTCTATGTTGTGGTGCCTCCATCCCTCAACCCTGTCATCTACAGCTTAAGAAACAAGGCCATGAAGGCAGGTTTGGAGAAACTGGTAACCAAAAAGCTGTTTAAAAAGCAGCACATGCTTGTGTTTCTACAAGAGTAGAAGAAGCACACTTCTCCAGGTCAGTGCTTGTCCAGGCTTCTGTAAGCTGTCTGTTGTCTCCAGGGCCCCTGGAACCACGGTGCCAATCGCAGTCAAACTGTGGTTAAATACACTGCTGGTTATCACTGAAGGGGTGCTTGGATATGACGCAGTGCAGTTCAGGAGCTTTGCCGGAGGAAATGTGCACAGGGTGTCTGCACCTCCTTCTGATTATGCTATCTTATTTTCTGTTTATTTGATCAAGTCACATATCTGGATTTTAGATATTTGTCAAGATAGTGTTTAAAATTTTTCCTCCAATGAGGCTATGGATTCTCTGGTGCTATTATTTGTAGCCAAAGAATAATTGAGTCCTGTGTGGCCTGAATGTCTCCCGGCTGACGGGCAGAAGCCTCTGGGCCTCCCTGTTACCGTGGGCACTTCTGATGCTGTTGTGCTCTGCTTTACAGCAATTCTCTCCTAGAGTCCTGTGCTTCATTTCTAGTGTCTAAAGGTACAGAGCAGCAACAAGTCAATAAAATATCTCTCCAATTCAATTGCCTTTGGTGAGTAGAGCAGGAGACGTGTTGTGTGACCTCTTCATATACAGACGGCTTTCCCGCCACCACATCAACATTTGTCTTGCCCATGCTCTCGTGGTTGCAGCAGTTCAATCTTTTCTATTGTAGAAAATGTGAAGAATTTCTTAATATTTTAAATTTTGTGCAGATGTAATTGCTTTTCAAAAACATTTCACCTAACCATCTCATTCTTAACTAAGACTTTGAAAATGTTTTTATCTTTATTCTATCAAACAGTACATGAAACTATCTGAAATGCAACTCTTAGGTGGCTTACTGGTAACTCCTTCTTTTTAATGATCTTAGTGTCTGTCCCTAATACCTGCAGGGTAAAATGTGCTGCAGATGACAATCAGTGATTCCCTAGTTTCTACAAGCAGGGCCAGTGGGTAGTGTATAACTGTGTTTTGAATAAATATCAATTTGTAGACAAAAATATCTTCAAGAACAGATATCTTAGTTAGAGATCATTGGAGAAAAGAGGAAGAACAAAGCCTTCCCTTTGCTTTCTCTTGCTCTTATAATCTTGAACACATTTGCACCAAAGTGATTTAAATGTCTGACATGTGATGCAGCAAACCCACAGCAGAGTGTATTGCAAAGAAATTGGAGTCTATGTGCCGAAGAAGACAGTGCCGCCATGATCCTGGCAGCTGCTTCCACAGTGTCCTGGACATGGATGCACCAGAGTCTTTGCGGCATGGTTCAGATGAGGAGGCCTAGCCTGTGACCCCAACAGCCTAGGAGACTGAGACTGGAGTAGAGAAGGTCCAAGGCAACCATGGAAAACTTAGCAAAATCTTATCTCAAAATTAAAAATAAAAAAGGGACCTAGGGATGTAAAGCATACCTAGTTTCAGTTCTCAGTGCCCCCAAAACTAATTTATGAATATACAAAAAAGGTGGTACATTTATGAATGGAATGCTATTCCATCATATAAAGATGAAACTCTCTCATTATAACAATGTAAATGGAGCTGAAGATTGTTTTGCAGATTCAGAATCACAAGCACTGCATGACATACTGACAGAAGGATATAAAACAGCTGACTTGGGACTGGAGCGGTGGCTCAGTGGTTTTGGCGCTTGCCTGGCAAGCATGAGGACCCAGGTTCAAACTCCAATACCACATACACAACTAAGTGTTGGAGCAACTAAAGCCATGTGAAAAACTAAATAAAGTTGTTTCTCTCTTTCTCTGTCTCTCTCACTGTCCCTCTCTCTTAAAAAAACAAACAAACAAACAAACAACCAAAAAACAGCTGACTTCAGAGAGTCCAGAGAAGAAGAGCAGTCACCAGATGGTAGGAGAGTGAGTGGGAGGGAAGGAAGGTGGCAGAGGGTGGTCTGTGCCTGCTCAGCTGCAGTCAGTCACACAGGAGCAAAGTCCCTCTCTGCTATTGCACAGTATGGTGGCTATCAATGCCAACGGTGTACACCATGCTTCAAAATGCCACAAAAAGCTATTGAAGGTGAATGGATGGCTATGGAAGAAATTATGCTTAGTAAAATCAGCTTAACCCAGAGAACCAAGGGCCGAATGTCTCCATTCATCTGTGGAGGTTGGAACTAGACCCTGGCCATTCAGAAAGGTGGTCTATTATCATGTGTTAAATCCAGATAAGGTGTAATGTTATACAGCCTAATACTCTTTTAGAGATATTGTGGGTAAGGGAAGGGAGGGATACGGGTGGGAAATTGAGGGGGGCACTCCTGGGGGCAAATCTAGTATCCAGAAATTATACACATTTTATATTATTTTGTTAAAAATTTGTATGGTTGTTCAAAAATAAAAATAAAAATAAAAAAGTATAATTAAAGTCTCAGTCATAATTGGATATGCTTATTTTAAAAAAGGAGAAAGATCAAAAATTTTTAAAATAAGAATGATTTCAATTTTTAGCTCAAAGAACTAAGCCTAAATAGATGAATTGTGAAGATGAGAAAGTTGTTATAAGAAGGGAATAAGTAGATTGAGAAATGTTAGAAATGTATGGTTAATGGTATTTTTATGAATATGAGGTCATGAAAGTTGCAAATCCCAACTCCAGGGTCATGATGATAAGATTCTAGACTGTTATATTAAGCAAATTGAAGAAAACACAAATTCTTACAATACACTCAGAGGAAACAGAATTTTAGTAAATATGATTTTTCATGGTACATTCTGGAGATTTATGTGGTCAAAAAGTAGAGAAGAACATCAGTTAATCTGAAGTAGCAGCGTAATGACAAGGAGAGACGTCAATCGGAAGAAGAATCAGGAACATGGAGAGGATAAATAGAGTGAGACTTGGCCACACTAACCAGTCACCATACTTCTGGAAAAAACAAAACAAAAAACCTACATTTCATTGTTTCCAGCACTCAGAACTTTCTCCAATAGTACAGTTTCTGTAATGCAACCTTCATGTCTCGATTTCTCATTGAGTAGATAACAGGATTCAAGGAGGGGGTGAGGATGGAGTAAAAAATGGATGCAAGGCGCCCCTGGGCGGGAGAGTACTGAGAAGCAGACCTCAGGTAGGTGAAGCTTCCACTTCCATAGAACAGAAGGACCGTGGTCAGGTGGGAGGAGCAGGTGGAGAAGGCCTTCCACCGGCCATCCACAGAGGACATTCTTGTCAGTGTGGTGATGATGAGGACATAGGAGAGGACTGTGAGTGCAAAGGAGCTCATGATGACACAGCTGCCCACAGCAAAGCCCACCTCCTCACTGAGATGGAAGTCATCACAGGAAAGTCTCATGACAGCAGGAATGTCACAGAAAAAATTCTCAACAACATTGGGACCACAGAAGGGAAGGGAAAAAGTGTTGAAGGTGTGGAAGGTGGAATAAAGGACCCCACTAAGCCAGACCACAACCACCAATGCACAGCAATACGCGTGGCTCATTATGGTCCCATAAAGCAGGGGCCTATAGATGGCCATGCACCGGTCATAAGCCATGGCAGTGAGAAGAAAGCACTCAGTTGAAGCAAGTGCAATAAACATATAAAGCTGAACTACACACTCGAGGTAGGAAATGACCCCCGAGCCTTCAAGGATGGTAACCAGTGCCTTGGGCATGGTGACAGAGGTATAGCTCATGTCCACAAAACACAGGTTCTTCAGGAAGAAGTACATGGGGGTGTGGAGGCGACTTTCTCTAATCACAGCTGTGATGATGGAGAGGTTCCCCAGGAGGCCAAAAGCATAGACAAATGTGAAAAATAGGATGACTACCAGTCTCCATTCTGGGACATCTGAAAAGCCTCTGAGGATGAACTCAGTCACTCTGGTTTGATTGGGCATTTCTTCCTCTCCTTGAGGTTGTCTGCTGATGGCGTGGCCACTGAGAGCTAAACAAAAGGACAGAAAGAGGAGATCAGCTTGACACCTGTCTGTAAAGGTCCTCTGTCTACAGAGATACTTCTTCTCTCAGTAGGAATAATGCCAAGAACAGCTTGTTTAATGATTATAATTCAAGGAACTATGAGATTATCTTCATCAACCAATTTGAAACATGTGTTACAAATCAACTGCTCTAATCATATTGCTGGAAATAATGCCTCATGTCAGAGAGGAACAGAAAGAGGAGAGAATAACAAAGGAGCAGAAAAGAGAAGAGAGGGAAGCTTAGGAGAGAAGAGGTAAAGAGTAGAGGAGAACAGAACAGAGAAGGAGAGAAGAAGAACAGAGGAGAAGAGAGCAGAGGATACAAGGCCAATAGCAGAAGAGAGGGGAAGAACAGAGAGAGAGACCACTAACAAAATGTTGTCACTGCTGCATTTGAATGGCTTCATGAGAGAAATCTTATGTTTTTACCTCCATATATTATTGACATAGTCCACCCCTTATGCTGTTTCAATATTAATTCAGTTGTATATGTTTTTAAAATACAGAGATGTGCTTTTTTTAATCCACTTCCTTCACATGGATTGTTGGAGTTTCCTTATATTGCTCTATATTTTTCTCCAAGTCTCTTTTACTTGTGTTAATTCCTCCGTCTTTCCCAAAACTATTGATTTTCTTAGGAATATTTTTTTCTAAACTTGAACTTCTTCATTTTATTTGGTATTTCCAGGATTACTACCAGATAAGAGGAAGACAATTTGTTAATTTGTAGATAACAATAAGATGGGTTTATATTTTTTCACAAAACAACTGAATACATTAATAACCAAGAAGGATAAAATAGTATTCTGAATAATCATATCTAATCACAAAAACAAACAAAAGAAAATGAGGAAGAAGGAAAAAGACAGAAAAGATCAGAAAGTGGAGGGAATTGGAGGCAGAGAATTGAAAGCAGTTACTCTTCACCCAATAATTTAGCAAAACTTAAAGGAAAAAATAAATGTATCCCTCACCACTCATGGTTCTTCCTGTGAAGCTGGAGAAGACCTCCCTTTTTCTGGCAAGTGTTCTCTGAAAGGAGCTACACCGGACCATTTTGTTAGGAGGCATAAAATGAAAGTCCAGTCAGCAGAACTTAGCCTATGACCTGCAATGTCATAGGCTTCCTTCTATTTTAGATGCTTCTTAGATTTGTGCCACATGCAGTTTAGACAACTCTGAAATTTTCAATATACAGTAATAGTTTGGAAAGCAATATGGAGATTCCTGAAAAGACTAGGAATAGAACCACCATATGACCCAACTTTCCCTCTCGTGGGTATTTACGCTAAAGAACTAAAATCAGCATACTACTGTGATACACGGACATTAGTGTTTACAGCAACACAATTCACAATTCCAGATGCAGCCTAACAGAAGAATAGATTAAGAAAACATGGTAAATACACTGTGTTAGTGAGTTTATCATCATTGTTATCTAAACTCAAGTCAGGAACAATTTAGATGAGGGGTTTATTTGAGCCTCAAGGTTTCACAGCTCTCTATCCACAGATGGCTAACTCTATTGCTCTGCACACAGTAGAGACAGAATTCACGGGGGAAGGATCCAGAGTAGGAAAGCTGCTCAATGAATGGCAGGATCAGGAAGCAGAGGAAGAGAGGGGAAGCGTACACAGGTGAGATGCACCCTTTCAGGGCACTCCCTCAGTGACTCACCTCCCCTACACCTGCCCAACCTGTCTTCAGTTACCACTCTCTCACTCCTTTGAATCTAAGATGATCTGGTTAGGTTATAGCTCTAAAAATCCAATAATTCTTCCTCCTCTAAAGATTCCTGCATTAACATGGGGGACACCTCATATCCAAACCATAACATATACACAGTGGAATTTTACTGAACCATAAAGGAGAATAAAGTTGTCACTTGTTGATAAATGTATGGAAATGGAGAACAGCTTGTGAATTGAAATAAGTCAGACTCAGAAACTCAAATATTAAATATTTTCTTTCATATTAGAAATAAGGATCTAAAAACAGTGTGAGCCCATGCAAGTAGAAATTGGAGGACTAGAGGAAGGGGATGCAGGAGAAGGGAAGAAGTACAGGAAAGAGAAAAATGGGGGAATGGTATTGACCACATTATGCTATGCTCATGTCAGCATATGCCACAGAGAATTCCACCTTCTTGGGAATTAGCTCATCACCACTGTGACCAAGAACAACTTAAGGAAGGAATAATTAATTTGGGGCTTGTGGATTCAGACCTCTCAGTTCATCACTGGAAATCCCTATTGCTCTGGGAACAGGAGAAGCAGCAAGTCATGGAGAATGACGCAGCAGAGGAACATTGCTCAGAACATTATGGGGTCAGGAAGCATAGAGAGAGGGAATGGGAAGAGACTACAGAGAAGGGAAGGTGCACCCCTTTGTGGCATGCACCTGGGAACCCTCTCCTTCAGCCAGGACTCACCTGACCACAGTTCCCATCTAGCGAGTCCATTCGAACAAGGGTGCACTGATTAGGTTACAGCTTGTCATAATCCTCTGATTTTATCTCTGAATATTCCTATGTTAACAGAAGCTTTGGTAGGGATGCCTCATATCAAACCATAACAACTTATATCTATATGGATGTCTTTAAATCACTAATTAAAAATAATCAATAAATAGAAGGAAGTCCAGTAGAGTAAAGGAAGGCAGGTAGGGTGGGAGGAGACAGAAAGGAAAATGAGTGTTCTAGGGACTGAGAGGGATCATGATCTACTACTGCAAATGTGAATATAAACACACAATCACAGCACAATAAAAGTAACACTGAAATCAGATGATGAAGATCTGCACAGGAGTGCTGTCTCAGTAGAGCCCACCAAAACATACAATCACATCACAATAAAAGTAACACTGAAATCAGTTAGACGATGAAGATCTGGACAGGAGTGCTGTCTCAGTACTTCAAACACTTGCCTGGCATCTCCAAGGACCCAGATTCAATTCTCAGCACCACATAAACAGCTAAGTTTCAGAGAAACAACACCAGATGAAAAATAAATAAATAAAATTGATTCTCTCTTTGTCTTTCTTTCACTCTTTCCCTCTCTCTTTTTTTTAAATAAAGATTTAGTGTTAAGCTCAAAATGGAATAACTTACATATACAACATATTAATTTCAAAAATGAGATGTTTGGTGAGTCACATGTTATAAACTGTACTTATGATAAGATAATATATTTACTAATTATAGAAATATCCTCAAAATGAAAGAAAACAAAACCATATATAAAAATATCTAATATTTAAGCAGATTTTCAAAATGCTGATTTTATCTGCACAGAGGCACAGAGCAGTGCTCTGACAACTGCTCATCTTAGCAATATGTTTGTTACATAGTTGATATTGACTTTATAAATTTGGGTGAAATTGATAACTAACTTTATTCTAATATTTGATTTACAATTTCAATATCCTCATGCAAATTTATTTTTTGTCCTTTCATGGGAAAGGGGTCCAGAATTATTTTATATCTTCAAAAATTTTGAATTTCAATTGGTCACAATAAATATATAAGAGTAACAATATATAAATTAAATTTGAAGTTTCTTTTGTAAAATAGATTAATAATCTATTACTTGCACACTTCTGTTGCAGCTTCCTCTAGTGTCTCCAGCTTCAGGAGACATCGAGCTCCTCCATAATGACACCAGGAATCTTGCAGACATTCATCAGGAACATATGTGAAATATGATCACGATGGTTACTATATACTATCACATCATAGAATTCTAACTGCTAGTATGAATGCTTCCTTCTCCAAGTTATAGAACTCCAGAGAAGTCATCTCCTATCTGCAGCAGAACTGGACAGCTAAGATCACAGTCCTGTATTTAATTCCCACAGGCCCTCTCTGTATTAAACAAGAGTAAGAACTGAAAAAGAACAGATGACTGAAGATCTCCCCCCACTGACTCCAGGCAGGTCAGTGGGCAGGTAGGACATGGCCTTAGAGGACACTAAAGAACAATGATACAGGTAGGGCTGCTGCCCAAGCTAAGACCGTGGCCAGCTATGGGGGTGGGGGAGGCTATTAGGATTTTTGTTGGACAGAAATATCCATGGAGTGTTTGGGAAGGATGGCAAGGTATACAGAGTTTAATCCCTTCTGTTCTTGTTGTGAGGAAGAAGTAGCCAGTGATCTTCCCTACGTGTGCTTCCTCACATATACCTGCTGTCCAGTGGAAGGATGTAATTCAAGGAACCATGTGGGGATGTGTGTATAGCTTGCCTGGGGGAAACTCCAAGTTTCCAGCAGTCACAGAAGCAAAACCAACACAATTGTGCTCCCCCAGTTAAAACACGGGAGAAAGCTGAAAAAGAGCCTCCACACCCAGAAGGGAGCTAATGCTCAGGTGGACAGGATGCAGCAGTGGTCAGTAGATGTCCACACTGGCTCAAGCCAGATAGACCCAGGCGAGTCTGTGGCTCCTGGTTCAGCCTTCAAAAAGCAGGTGAGGGAGACTGTGCACCTTAGCTGAGGTTAATCCAGGAGGGTTGGGGGCCACACACCCCACCACCACCACGGTACCACTTCCCCAGTCTTCCCCTTCATTGCATGGGATCCTGATGAATCCTGGATAGTGTGAGCCACCTTTGGGTATTGGGAGAGAGAGGTCAAATGCTGAGTGTGGAGTGCATGCCCCAATAAGGACAAAACACCTGTTACCTGTTGAATGTGGAAGGGAACGCAATACATTGGATCTCCTCAGGATTGCTAAAGTGAAGGTGTTATATCAGTGACTCTGGAAATTAAATTGTTACTTGTGAAAACCTGTTCCTTCTAACCATAAAATAACATTCGCTTGAGAATGTGTTTGCTAACAAAACTCAATGTCAACCTGGTTTCTTCAGTAGTCTCCTTTCCTAAATGATGCTATCCGATGATGGAGACCTCCCACTCCAGCATGATGCTGAATTCACTAGTCCACGAATATACATGTTGCAGTGTGTTACTATCATGTTTAACTGCCTTTCTGCTTGAATGCCTATGCAATTACAAAAGACAATGCATTGCTTCCTTTACAAACAAAACAAAACCTAAAAAAACAGCAGATGGTTTGTAACTGGCATATCAGTCCCCAGTGCACCTCACATTCGTGCACCAGCAAGAATCTCTGTGATTTCCTTCAGGTGCTGCGAGGTGTTGAGGAGGGGCAGTAGATTTCCCTGTCTGAAGCTGCTCAGTGGTGCCTGAACTAGAGTCATGTTCTCTTCTTGGGGGTGCTATTGAGGTTTCCCCTGGGATCCCACGTGTCCCATCTTGCCTGGATTCTACCAACTGTGCTCTGGACTGATGAGTTTTTACCCATGCTTCACCCAGTACCAGCTAATTCTGCCCTCTGCACTCACCTCAACCTTAAAAGGACAGACCCCCTCAGTCTTTTAGTTTCTGTCTTATTTTTTTCAAATATGTCCAGAAAGATTATATCCTGACCACAGACCTAACAGAAATGGCATCTCTGTGGGACTCTCAGCCAGGTACTCACAGACCAGTCTTGCAATGCCTAGATGGTTTTCATACCTCATATGTCTGACATGCTTACATAAATTTTTGCTTACACAGAATGCAGTGATTCCTTGGACAGTCCGCTAATAGCAGCGAGTGCATTTCCATGCTCGGTACATATGAGCACTTTGTTTTTTCTTCATCTCTTTGAAGTATACAGGGGACACATTGGCATCATACTTCCCCAGTGAGACCTGACTCCGTGACAACAGTCTGAGGTGCACATGAAGTAGCAAAGCCGCTGGTGTGAAATGCATTTATCAGAGGCAGTAGTATGCAGCATAATTCCCTGTATTGGGAAGGAGGGTGGGAGGGATAAGGGTGGATAATTGGAGGGGGACTTTTGGGGGTTGGGGGTAAATCTAATTTTCAGAATATATATATATATATATAATATATAATTAGAAGCTTGTTTGATTGTTCCACAAATAAATTTCTGAATTAAAAAATATTAAAAAAAGAAAAGTAGTGCCATTTGTGTATATCTTCAAATAGAACCCGATATTGACACACCTGTGATTCTTTACTCTCAACGTACTGGGGGAGTAAAGATGAATTTTCTCAGTAAGATGAGCCATTCTGTCCTGTCAACATTCTCCAACAGACCTTGGAGATATTCAAATAGCTGTAGAAGTAGGAATTGGCAGTGATTCCTGTACTGTATATATATAAGACTATTAAACTAGAAGTATGTGTATCATTCTTTTGTAATATCGTTAATCATACACAGAAGATGTAGTGAATTTAAGGTCTGGGTGGTTGTAAAACAGAAACAGTCAGCTCATTTCATCAGAATCTTCATCTAATTTCTAGCCCTGCAATATTATCAAATAAAAGGAAATCAAGACAAACTAATGACATCACTTGCACTAGGTACCCATGAGATTTATTCAGGTAATCAGATCTCATCAGATCAAGGCTTACTTCTTGCATCCAAACACATCCAGGCAGTCAGTGCAGAGCAGAACCTCCCAGTCAGCAGATCAGCACATTCCAGGGAGTTAGAGAGTAGGGTGGAGCTGGCTTACTCTTCTGCATGTCTATTAAGTAACAGGCACTGATCACACTTCCATGCCATAAGGGAAAATGAGAATATGTGCACGGAGCTCTCTAGTGCACTTGTCCTGGGAGTATTGTTGTACTGACCCCTGGAGTTTTATTTACAGGTATTATTGACTGAGAATTCCCAGGGTCTCCTTGGGTTATTTGAAAAACAACGATTCTTGGGGATACGATGAGATACCAGTTAGTGAAACAAATTAAAATAAAATCCACACTAGAAGTTGATAATGCAGGGGTTTATATGGCTGAAAACAGAAATTCACAAGCATAATGTAAAAGGTCTATCTGATTATGGAGGAGGAGAGATGTTTGGACATGCAAATAATTTAGAGACTTACATATCTACACACAAATAAATGTATGTGTGTGCATTACTGTAATAATATTAAAGCTTTCTTGGCTGTGTCTACTCTCCCTACAATGTATTTCCTGAGTCATAAGTGAAGTTGTCTGTGGAGTATAAACAAGAAAGAGAAACACCCAGCTGGGCCTGTGGTGAACATGCGTAATTCCAGCTAGTAGGGTGGCTAGAGAGAAGTGTCACATGTTCTAGGCCATCCTGGGTACTTCAGTGACCTCTGATTGAAGTTTGTCTTTGAGTATTCTCTGTAGAGCAGGGTTTGTATGTTGCTAATTTGTTCTTATCATATTGTGTTTCCACTTCACATTTAAAGTTGAGATTTTCTGGGTATTGTATCTTTGGCTGAAAATTATTTTATTTTAATATTTGAAAACTATCTTTCTATTTTCTCCTGGCCTTTATTGTCTGATCTGAAAAATCCACAATTTTACTTATTGGTCTGTTTCTGAATATGATTTGATGTTTTTCTCTTACTGCTTTTAAAGTTCTTTACTTGATTTCTCTGTTATTAAATTTATATAAGATGTGT
Organism: Aplodontia rufa; assembly: GCA_004027875.1. Lineage (NCBI taxonomy): Eukaryota > Metazoa > Chordata > Mammalia > Rodentia > Aplodontiidae > Aplodontia > Aplodontia rufa. The sequence goes on from PVKS010035065.1 coordinate 18,824, forward strand.
CTCAGTGAGTTTCTCACTTTGTGAGGTATATTTAGTGTCCTATAGGCATTTTGAGTTTGAGTTTCTGGATAAATTCTGATATGAGGAAACTTTCTTTGGATAGCTCATTGAGAAGTTTCTTCATGCAATTTGTTTGTTGGTCTATCTTCTATCCCAGTACCTCTGAGGTTATTTTTTTCTCTTCTCATCCCACACTTCTTGAAAGTTCTGATCATGTCAGTTTTTTTTCCTTGTCTGGTCCTCTTTGGATTCAACATTGCTCACTCTGTCTTCATTGTCTGATGTTCATTACTCGAGTGGGGAATTTCTGTTTTCTACTGAGTTTATTCTGATGGTAATGTCTTCCATTGACATTTTAATGTGTTTTACAGTGTTTTCAATTATAAGAGCTCTGCTCTGTCTCATTTCAGAATGTCTAGCTCTTTATCAAAGTGGTCTCTCACCTACTGCAATTGCACTCTTATTTCCTTCCTTTAGTCTTCTTTTAATTATTTGATTGTATTAATAATAAGATTAGTGATATATTTTTGTAGGTTTTTATCCAAGGCCCTATCTCTGGACTCCTTCACTGGGGAATTATGAGTTTGATGGGCAGAATTATTTCCCATTTTCTTCATTTTCTGGGCTTGGAAGAGGACCTCTGTGCCCTTTTTGACTATTTTAATTTGAAGTTGTGGATGAGTTGTGTGGTTTTTCTCTCTTTGGTAACTCGTGCTGGGTGCAATTTGCAAAGTTGAGGTTAACAGCAGTCTTCCTAATATATGGTTGATAATAGGCTTCTGTGATTTCTAATACCTCACAAAATAAGTTGAACAAGACAATATGAGTTGTCAATGGATAAGATAAACAGTGTTAACTTGCTTACGTTGTTCCTTCTAAGACTGTTACCATATTAATTACCACCTGTGAATGGAATGGTAGGATTAATAACAATCTTTGGTTATAACACTATTAAGCATCAGATTATAAGTGTATTAAAAGTAACCAAGCATAATCAAATTTGGAAATCAAATTGGATTTCCATTCAGGCCTTCCATAAGGATGAATAAATGACAAGTTCAGTTACTGTAAGACTATTTCAAATTATAAAAAAATAAATAGGGGCTGGAGCGGTGGCTCAGCGGTTTCAGCGCTTGCCTTGCAAGCATGAGGACCCGGGTTCAAACCCCAGCACCACGTACACAACTGAGTGTTGGAGCAACTAAGGCCATGTGAAAAACTAAATAAAGTTGTTTCTCTCTTTAAAAAAAAATAAATAAATAAAAAAATATCATGATGAGTAAAATCAGCTTAACCCAGAGATCTAAGGGTCGATTGTCTCCACTCATAGGTGGAGGTGGAGACTAGACCCTGGACAGTGAGAAAGCTGGTCTAGTAACATGAGTTAAATCCAGATAAGATGTAATGCTTTACAATCTAATACTTTTTTTTAGAATTATAAAGGGAAAGGGAAGGGAGGGATAAGGGAGGGTAATTGGGGGGGGCACTCCTGGAGATAATTGCAATATCCAGAATATTTACACATTTTATACACATTTTA
>PVKS010035066.1:0-20372 GCA_004027875.1 Aplodontia rufa
CTGGGAGTACAGGCATGCATCATCATACCTAGCTATTTTGTTTTGTTTTTTTATCATAGTCATTCCAGTGAGTATGAAGCATGTTTTTCCTTTTTTAAATTTGTGTTATTCCTTTGTTTTTAAAGATACAAGGAAGCTGGGAAGTCAAAGCCAGGCAAACCCTAGCTCTCTGAAGCCTGATAGCCCTTATTTAGTATAGGCTCTCCTTACAACCATTTCAAATTGATGGTAGCTTCCAGTTTTTGTATTTGCTGAAACAAACTTCCCAGGCACACGCTCATCATTTCCTGAATTGTTAGTCATTGTGTGAGGCATGACAACCTGCAACTGTTCACACAGCAGATCTTGGATAAAAGATACTGCTCTATTCTCAGAATATGTATTTGAAAATCAAATTCATCTATATTCATATTTCAGTAGAACCAGTAGAATCAAACCCCGCACTTCAGAAACCCAGTTGTGGACTCAATCCTCCTGATAGGAGTACATGCTTTGCACAACACTTTGTTTTTTTCTAGAATTCTTTTTCAAATTTAAGCAAGTATGCTGAAAGCCTACTGCAGGCAAGTACTATGCTAGATGTTGTTATAGATGTTATTTCAAGGAATTTGCTCATTAAAAGATTATTCACTTTATGAGAGGAGGATGAGGTTCAGTTTTGTTATTCTTCAAAATATGACCACAGCTATAGTTTGGATCTTGAATGTCCCTCAAAGGTTCATGTGGTAAATAAAGCCTTGGTCCCCAGGGTGGGGCTAATTGGAGGTAGAACCTTTACAAGGTGGGGCCTAGTGGGACAATTTTAGGTCACTTGGGATATGCTCTTGAAAGGGATTGTAGGATCCTGGACTCTTCTTCCACTCTTTTCCATCCTAGCCATGAGGTGAGTGGTTTTGCTCCTCTGTGCTCTTTGGCCATGATGTGCTACCTCACCACAAACCCCAAACCACAGGGCCAACTGATCATATACTGGAACATCTGAAACTGTGAGCCACAACAAGACTTTTCTCTTTATAAATTCTCTATCTCATGTATTTTGGTATAGTGACAGAAAACTGACTAATACACTCTCTTACATCAGAATCCTTTAGGAAGTTTGTTTCACGAGTGTGGGCACCAGGACCCACCTCAGGTTTTTAACAAGTGCCCCTGATAACTCTTATATGCTCAGATGTTTGATAACCACAGATGAAGTGGTATGTGGGGTTCGGACTGGAGCCTTGATCCAGTCCAGAGTCTCGTCACCTGAAGCAGGATGCTGTTAAGCAGTATTTGGTCAGAGAAGAGGCAGAAGAGACTGCCAAAAAGGTGGGCTCTCCAGGAGAGAGGCAAAGAACACCACTAAGAGGATCTCTGAGCATCCTGCCACAGAGAAAATCTGTGCTAGTGGGGCTGATATCAGAGAGTGAGGTAATCTCTGGGTGGGGAAGATGACACCTTAACTTCTATCACAGTCAAACAATCATGACGAAGGGCAATGATGGACAGAGCTTTGGAGGGTCTTAGAATGAAAGTTCAAGCACAACTGTTCTCCCACACTGGACTGGGGAAATGATCTTCAGAGGACAGTGGTGTCCCAGCCTATACAGGTCCCTCTGCAGAGAAAACTCATCTAATAGAGGTTATAATTTACCCTTCATGGCTGAATGTTTGTATAGTTTTTCATTGATTTCATGCCTCTCTGTATTATTAGCAACATTTTCTGTTGCTATAACAAAATGTCCAAGGCTATGAACTTTATAAAGAAAAGAGGTTCATTTAACTCATAGTTTTAGAGGCTGAAAATCCAAAATGAGTGTGGCCCCATCTGTTCAGCTTTTAGTGGTTTTGTAACAACATGATAGAGAAGTGAGAAGTGAAAAAGGGGTCAAGCAAATGATGGCTTTGCTTTATAACAACACACTCTCTCAAGAACTAAGTCACTCTAAGAGACTAGCATTAATCCCTTCCAAGGGTGGTACCCCCAATAACCTAATCAAATTCCACAGGGCTCCATCCTTTAAAGGATTCCACTACCTTTTAATACTCTGGGGACCAAGCCTTTAGCATGTGAACTATTTATTGGGGGACACACCATAATACTCCCTAATACATAATACTCAGGGAGTTCGCAAGTGAGCACATGTTTTGCTGCTTAGTTGGGCATATTTTTTAGGTTTTTGGGAAGAGTTAAACCCAAACAGGCTGAGGCCACCCTCTGCCAAGCAACCTTTATCCTAATGGTAGATAGACCCTCTAAGAGATGCATATGAGTTCATGGATATGTCTAAAATTCTGATCCTGGAACTCATGATGATGGCCAAAAGGAACTGTAATATCAGCCACATTTGTTAAGAGAAGATTAGGATCCTAATTTAAAATTTTTATTTTTATTGTGGTATACATATATATATATATATATATATTATATGTGTATATATATTATATATGTATATATAATATATATATAACAAAATTTACCATTTTGACCATTTTTAGGTACAATTCAGTGGCATTAACTACTTTCAATCTGTTGTGCAACTATCACCACTATGCATTTCCAAAACTTTTTCGTTATCACAAACTAAAACTCTATATACCCAAGACTAAGCAATGATTCCTCAGTCCTTCCTTCCCCAGCCTCTGTTAACCACCATTTTGCTTTCTGTCTATGTGAATTTGATTACTCTGGGTACCTCATGTAAGTGGAATCATACCAAATTTGTCCTTTTGCATTTCCATTTTTTATTTAGCCTGTTGTCCTCAAGCTTCATCTATGTTGTGGCATATGTCATAATTTCATTCTTTTTTAAGGTGGAATAATGTTACATTGTATAGATATACCACATTTTATTTAACCATTCATCCAGCAATGGACATTTGGGTTGTTTTTGCTTTTTGGATATTGTGAATGAAATTGTTGTGAACATTTTTGTACAAGTATCTGTTGAGTCCCCACTTTCAATTATTCTAGGTATACACATAGGAGTGTTATAGTTTGGATCTAGAATGTCCCCAAAAGGTTCAGGTGTCGAAGGCTTTTGGTCTCCAACTTGTCCATGTTTAGAGGCAGGGCCTGTGAGAAGATGATTGGATCATAGGCTCTAACTTCATGGTGGATTAAGCCATTGAAGGATTCATAATTTGACAGCACTATTGAGAGTTGGTTGAAATGTAGGGTCTAGTTGGAGGAAGGTCACTGGGGGCATGCTCTGGAAGGGTATATTGTGTCCCCAGCCCCTTCTTCTCTCTCTTTCCCCTTCTTGAGTAGCTCTCCTCTGCCATGCCTTTGTGTCATGCAGTTTCTGCCTTGGATACAGCTGACCATGAACTGAAACCATGAGACATTATAAATCTTTCCTTCCTTCAGTCGTTTTTTTTTGGGGGGGGGTATATTTTATTATAGCAATGAAAAGCAAACTAACAAAGTGGAATTGCTGGATCATGTGAGAACTGTAGGCTTAATTTTTTAAAGGAAGTGACAAACTATTTTCCTGGATCTTAACTTTTTAAAACTGTACCATCTCAGAGTCTGGATTAATGAAATTTGGATAAAGGATGTTAGGCCACTATTAGAATTGGCTTAGAGGCCCAGGTCACTTAAAGATTTGAACCATAAGTGTTTTAGAAGTAGATTTGGGTTAAGATTTTGGCTCCATTGCATACCATTTGTATGATCCTGAGGAAGTAATTTAACCACATGGATGGGCGCTTTTTCACCTGCATAATGCTTACCTTCCCTGGATTCTGAGGGAATTAAAGCGGATAAAAATATACAGAAAGCATTTTATGTAGTGCATAGCATAGAATAAGGTCTCAACAAAGGTTAGTGCCTTTGCATTTCATGACTGCATCCTCTCCATCTGGAAATTCTTCCTCCCTCTGTTTACACCCCCATAAGATCTGTCCTTTCATGCTCTTATCTGGAAAATCCTCTTGCATTGGCCCATTGCCATTCTTTCCAGGCTCCTTCTTAGCAGATGCCAACTGGAAAAACACTCAAGCCAAGGGGTTAATAGTTCATAATTTAGCATGTGAAACTCCCTGGGGCATTTGGTTTTTCCTTGGGCTCAATCTTTCAACCTAAGGGTGGATCTTTAATGACAATGGTTCAGACTTTTGGGACAGACATTGGACATCATGATTGAGCATGTTAACTTTCACTATGCACACTGCATCCTGTTCTGAGCCTCACCACCTGCTTTTCCTGAGCTGATAAAGTGCTGGAGTGGACAAGACAGCCTGAAAAATGCTAAACATGTTGACACTGTTCAGTCAACTGGCAAAAACTGAGAGTGGCACAGATTTCTGACTAAAATGTTCAATGGTCAAGCAATATTTGCATGTTTGAAATGTTCATCTTACAAAACTCCTGGACAATGCTAATTAATGGTAAGTTGCACCAAAACCTTTTTGCTAAGGAACAGATGACACCACTAAGTGACCCAAGGAGATCACATTCTGAAATGGATACTCCAGACTACAGTGACTTATCAGCTGTCTTCTTGGCCAGAATTTCCTGGAGCAGAAATAAACCTTATTATTATCTAATTTGTTGGTATGTGAAGGTGAAATGAATTTGTTTCAGCCAAAAATTGAAGCCTAGGCTCTCAAATGAATTTTTATATTGCTCCTCAGTGTGAAAACTTATTGGATGGATATAGTTTTTATACTAAAATATTGGAATTTCTGGGGCATTTTGTGTATTACAGAGTAAAATATTAGAAACTGGAATTGTTTCAGAAATGCTAAGCCATATGGCACCCATCTTAGAGAAACTCATTGCCAATGCTGGATCTAAAACCAATCGGATATTTTGGAGAGGTGAGTACAGAGACAGTGCCAGTGAGTGGACTCTTCCTGTCCCTGCTCCTACTACCTGCAGTCTCTGGCCAAATGCTCTCCATAGCTGAAAAGTAAGATATCCCAGGAGGTTGCGAAGGAGATGGCACCATGCAGCAGTGTTGAGCTAGTGCCACTAAGCAGACATGACAAGCCACATATGGTACTCATTCCTGCAAATGTCACTCCTCATTTAAAAACCTAAAAATGAAATAAAGTGCATTTTATTTTATGTATTTATTTATTTTAAAAGAGAGAGGGGCACAGTGAGAGAGAAAGAGAGAGAAAGAATCAATTTTATTTGGTTTTTCATGCGGCTTTTGTTGCTCCAACACTTCATTGTGTATGTGGTGCTGGGGTTTGAATCCGAGTCCTCATGCTTGCCAGTAAAGCTCTGTAACTGCTGAGCCACCACTCCAGCCCCAATAAGGTACATTTTAAATATTTGTGCCCACATCAATAGAGAATATGGTTCTAAGTACATGAATATAAATGAATCTGTTGTCAAAGTGTGTCTTGAATATCCCCCTGAATATCCAGCTTTGTTCTGATGGGTAGGGTAGCAGGGGAACTGAATGTCATTGAAAGACATCATACCTTTTAGGTCACATGCAAGCAAGATTATGCAGAAAGATCAGTCTTCAGATGATTTATTGATTTATTTATTTAGAGACCCAGTATCACTATGTTGCCCAGGCTGGTCTTGAATTCATGGACTCAAGCAATCCTCTTGCTTCAGATTTCTGAGTAGCTGAGACCACAGCATGTACCACCTTACCTGCTTCAGGTGACTTTTAAACTTTCACTCCTTCTTGATTAACAGATAAAGTCACATAAGAGAATATCCTCAAGAGTACTTAAAAATTTTATAAAATATGCAACTTCTTGTCTTTCTCTTAAAGTGCAATGGGTTGTATTAGTCAAGATAGGCTAGGTTATGCTGCAGAACAAAGTGACCCAGAAGTCTTTCAGCAAAGGTGTATTTATTATTCATGGTATGTCTCCAATCCAGGTCAGCAGGTATGATGGAGTAATCTGTTCCACATAGTCACTTGGGAACCCAGGCTAATATAGGCTTTGCCACTTCTAGTGTGGCTGGTGGTCTAAGCCAGATAAGAACCTGTATGGAGAGCTCCCATCTATGATTCAGACCAGAAGCGCCACACATATTTCTGTTTCTGTTGGGCAGGACTGGTTACATGGCCCCATTTAATGGCAGAGAGGTTTGGCATGTGGTCTTTAATGTGCCTGGAGGAGAGGACAAGTGAGCACTAGTCTCTCACATTTTAATTTAATTTTCCATTCATCCATTTACATAATAGGTCTATACTAAATGCAAGTCTAGGCCTTGTGGTACATATATACATATATATAAAGTATATGTCAAAAGACACCATATCTCAGGCTGGAAAATTACATTATTGGAATATCTCTCTTTAAAAGACAAGGATGGCGGGGGCTGGAGCGGTGGCTCAGTGGTTTCGGCGCTTGCCTGGCAAGCACGAGGACCCGGGTTCAAACCCAAGCACCCACGTACACAACTAAGGGAGCAACGAAGGCCATGTGAAAAACTAAATAAAGTTGTTTCTCTCTTTCTCTGTCTCTCTCACTGTCCCTCTCTCTTTAAAAAAAAAAAAAAAAAAGACAAGGATGGCCCAGTAGAAGGGCAAATTCATAGTGCCTGGCAGGCAAATGCAAGAATTACATATGACCCTCACCGTCAAGGACCTAGGAACCAATATATCTGCCAGAGCACCACTCTTATGCTCTAGAAAGCAAATTTAGGTGGGGAAAGTAAGGTTTAGAGAAGTGCTAGAAGAGAAGTGGAAGAAAAATAAGAATACTGTGGCTCTGAGGCAGGGCTCAATCTGCCTCAATGGCTTCTTTGAACATTGACTGCCTTTTGACTTTGATATTGTGTCTGAAATTCAACTGAGTTGAGATTCATATTGATTATTCAGAAGATTTTTTCAAAGATATACATTCTGTCCAGAAGATTCTCAGGAAAGTAGTCATTGCATACGGACCCATTCAATCAGATTTTTTTTTTCCAGTAATGAGGCTTGAAGCTAGAGGAGTTCTACAACTGAGCCACAACCCTAGTCTCTCTTTTTTTTTTTTTAAGAGAGGACAGTGAGAGAGAGAGAAAGAGAGAGAATCAATTTTTATTTAGTTTTTCACATGGCTTTTGTTGCTGTGACATTTAGTTGTGTACATGGGTGCTGGGGTTTGAACTTGTGTACTCCGGCATGCTGGGCAAGCACCATAACCGCTGAGCCACCGCTCCAGCCCCCTCTTTTTTTTTAAGTCAGCATCTCACTAAGTTGCACAGTCTGTCCTCAAACTTGTGATCCTCCTGCCTTAGCCTCCCAAATAGCTAGAATTATAAGCATGTGTCACCATGCCTGGCATTTTTCTTTTCTAACACTATGTGAACTTGGGGTTTGAGGTTCTGTTGAAATTAGGAAACAGCAGGATAGTTGGGGTACCCCAGTGAAGGGTTTAGGGTACTGCCAGTAGACTGGGGACCTGAGGAAGAGGCATACTAATATAGGGAGAGAAGTAACTGACTTTTCAACATGATATCTAAGGCAGAGTCTGTACCTAGGAAGGTGGGGAAGTTTAGGAGAATGCTTTTTTGAGTACCTGTTAAATGCCAGGCACCTTGCTAGAAGTTTCTCATGCATATGACTCATTTTATCCTCACAGCAGCTTTATGGGTTAGTTCCTATAATCTCTATATATAGGAGAATCAGTTGATGTTCAGAGATATTGAGAAATCTGTTCCAAGGCCCTGGAACTTGTCTTAGATTGGGCTGCTAAGATACCATCTTAGAAAGATATCATATAATCTGGGTAACTTAAACAAAAATAAAAAATCCAAAAAATAACAACAACAACACATTTATTTCTATTTTTAGAAGTTGGGAAGTCCGAGGTCAAGGTCCTGGCAGAACTGGTATTTGGTGAGGCCAGTGAGCAAGCTTTTGTGACTCTTCTTATAAAAGTGTTGTGTTAGTTAGCTTTCAGTTCCTGCATGTAAGACATGCCTTAGAAAATCAATTTATAAAGGGAATATGCTAAAACCTCCCTCACAGATAGGTAGGTTTTAGTCCAAAATTGGTTGGCTCTGTCTGTTTGGACCTGTGGTAGCACAGCATGGCAGAAACACATGGCAAAACCGCATGGCTGGGGCTGGAGAGGTGGCTCAGTGGTAGAATGCTTGCCTGGCATGCACGAGGTCCTGGGTTTCATCCTCAGCTCTGCATTCACAAATAAAGGGAAAATACAAAAGCTAGATGAAAAAAGTTAACTCTCTCTCTCTCTCTGTCCTAACAAACAGCAATCACATGGCTGAGAAGCAAAAGAAAAAAGAAGAGGGATCTTGAGATCATGTCCCCAATGATAACGAAGACGTTCTGCTCACTATACCCTACCTCTTAAAATTTTATCCACTTTCCAATAGCACCAAGCTAAGAATCAAACTTTTCACACATGGGCCTTTGGGGGTCATTCTGGATGCAAATTATAGCAAGCAATAATATCATTCATGAAAGCCCCACCCTCATGGCCTAATTACCTCCCAAAGTCCCCACCTTCTAAGACCACCAGATTGGGGTTAGGATTTCAACATTTGGATTTGGGGGCATATAAGCATTCAGTTCATTACAGACTGGTAAGTGTTAGGATCGGAACTGAAAGCTGCATCGCCTTTCCTTGATTCCATCTTCTATCTGGCCACTGACTTCCCCACATTCCTCCTCTGGAGCCCAGAGAGGATTCCGGATAAGCTTTCAAGGACCATCGTTGTCTGACCTTGTGGTCTCATGGACCTTGATGGGCCAGCTCAGAATTGTCCATTCTATAGTTGATAGGTTTCCCATGGCAAAAGGTACACTGAGCTCCAAGTAGTTTGCTTACAGAAACATTTTGGGGAAAGTATCCACCTGATCATGGGAGCCTCCTCTATAATCAACCTCATTAAAGATATCTAAGCAGTTTTAAGTATTACTTTAGTAATCAATTTTGTGATACATAACTGTAAAAAATGACTAACATCCTCAAGTGAAAAAAATGGAGTCTAATGAGTACTGAACACTTCCCCTTTCCTGGATTTGGCAGATACCTTATATTTCTTTATAATACATTTATATGGTTCAAATCTTCTTAGTGTTACCTGTCAAAATCAGTGGGGAATAGGTCATGGTTTCTGAAATGAAACATCTCCATTCTAGATTCTGTAAGAACAAAACATTATAATGAATAGGGATAGCTTTTTCTTGTTAAAGTTTGCAGATAGAAGGCCTCAGTCCCCCTGAGTTCCTTCTAGAACTGGATCTGCTTCTGGTCAGCTATTAATTGGTGAGGATATCGTTAAATCTGTCTCACTCTCAAACATTCTAAGCCTCAATCTGAAAAACGAGCACACTGAACTTCACAATTTCTGCATTCGCTGGGTGAGCTCAGATTCTATGATCTATGAACAGTAGGAGTAAGAAAACCAGTTCAGGATAAACATGAAGTTTGGAATCTTTTAAATCAGATGTAGTGTTCTGGCCAGTTTCCTGATGCCCAGATGGACATCTGGCATACCATATTCCATTTGCACCTGCTCTGGAGTGTGATCAAATATTCTAGACAAAATAATATCTCAGAGTTGCAGAAAGACTGCCCTTGGTTCTCCAGGGTTTTGGAAGGTAACAAAAACAGGTGCAGGAAGCAAATAAACCATTTAATATCAACATGCCGTGTTCCTTGGGAGGACCTGATCATCTCCATGTGGCCTATGAGAGCATCATTTCAAGTTCAAAAGAGTCGCTGCCTCTACTAGCAACTGTCTGTATAGAGACTCAGCAAAGGACTCCTTTCACCGCGGTCCAAGGAGTTCTTGGATGGAATAAGTATGAGTTTGCTGCTGCTGACATTTCTACACCTACACTTTAGGGCTTTTGCCTTGGAGTTTTGGAATCCTCCTGGTCAACGATAGGAAATGCTACATGAAATTCCTTCTTTTTTTTTCTTTGAAACTTTCTCTTTGGTCAGATTCATACTGTTTTGAGATACCCAAACTATTGATTGATTATGTCACTTCAATAATTAAACAAAAAACACAAGTTATACCAATTATTTCACATTATTCTGATAAAATAACCTATCATGTGAATTATAGACCATTTCTACTTTTTGAATGAAATGGGCCAAACCAGGACACTTGCCTTTATCTAACCATAGGTGGAAATTGAAAGAGTGAACGAACAGGAAAGCAATTTGACCATCCACATGTGTGGCTGTGCTTCAATAGCATCTGATGTGTGCTACAGATAATCATCAGTGATGGTTCTTAGAAATGTATCCTTCAGATTGTAAAACTATTTTTCTTGTTTCTTTTCTTTGGTCAGTTCAATGTTGTATACTATAGACAAAGTCTTCTGCAAAGAGCTAGGTCTAGGGGGGCTGGAGCGGTGGCTCAAAGGTTATGGTGCTTGTCTGGCATATGCAAGTACGCAAATTCCAACCCCAGCACCACTTACACAATGAAGTGCCCAAGGAATGAAAGTCACATGAAAAACTAAATAAAAATTGCTTCTTTCTTTCTCTCTCTCTCACTGTCCCCTCTTTCTTTAAAAAAAAAAAAAGATGGGTGTAGAAAGGCTTACAAGGCAGAACCCTAGTTCTCAAGGAACTGGGAGAAGGTGGTATTAAATATCTACGGAATATTTGTACGTGTGAAGGGCCACAGTACCTTAATACTGGTTGTAGGAAGTTGGTGGGAATCCAATGGTGCAGGGGCTGGAGTTGAGGAGAGTGGGCCATCAGTGGGCAGCGGTGGAGCATGCTGAACATCAGGGGCATTCAAGGAAGGAAGCAAGAGGGGCAGGTATTCCCCCTAAGCACATTCAGATAGTTTGAAGTCATGCTCATATGACCATTATTAAAATGATCAAAATTGGTGAGCAGAAAGTATTAAAAAGAAGGGGAATGAGACAAGCAGAAAAAGAAATTTTAGAGAGTGAAGACTGTAGGTGAATTGTTGCACCCCAGTTGAAGGGCACGGCCCAATCCCTATCCTGTTCTTATCTCACTTCTGGTTGATGTTTTTTCCTAAACATTACACCTGACCGAGCCTTTCATGGCAGGGAGGATGGTACTGAACTATTTAAAAGAAACGAATAAAGGCCTGGGTGCAGAAAAATTCTGGACACCTGCAGGGAGGCTTGACTAGCTTAGCTTGATTGGAGTTTGTGTATTACAAGGAAAAAAAAGTAGGAGATAGGGCTGAAAGGCTCAATATGGATATGATTTTAGAAAACCTGACATTTTAGCTTTGCAGGCTTTCATCAATAGCTAATTGAAGATTTGGATTAAGAAAGTACTATAATCAAAATAGTGCTTTAAGAATAGGAACACCCTGAGTAAACTGAAGCATTTATTTACAAATTAAATATTTGGCAGAAAGTCTTAGATCAGTAAGGAAGAGCAAATATTCAAAGCTTTAGGATTAGAAACTACTACCTGGACCCTTATTGATTACTGCTCATTTGGCATTGATCACCTGTTCCCTTGAACTATAATTACCACCTCATGTGTATTAAGAACTATGATCAGATAACTACATTACAGACTCTCTGGGATGGAGTTAGTGGGTAATAAAAGGTAAATGCTCAAGGCATATTTCTTATTAGAAATGATGACAAAACTAGAAATTATGATGGAAACTATATTAGTCCATTTCCACTGCTATAGCAAAATACCTAAGACTGAGAGCTTTGTAAAGAAAAGAGGTTTATATAACCTACAGTTTTGGACGCTGGAAGACTAAATAGGGTCCTTCTGGCTGCATCACATCATGGCAGATGGCATCTTGAGTGAGCACATATAAGAGGCAGATCATATGGTAAGACAGGAAGCCAGAGACAGCAGGGGGTGAGGAGGATCAGGCTCACTCTTTAAAACACTTTTAGTTAGAGTTAGTTCTCTCAACTCAGACTCCCACAAGAACTATGTTAATCTCTTACTAGGGAAGTGCTCCGAAAGGCTTAAACATCTCCCACTAGGCCCTGCCTCTTAAAGGTTCCACCACCTCTCAACACTGCTGTACTGGGAACCAAACTTCCAGCACATGAATCCTTGGAGAACACATTCAAAGTATATTCAAACCTGAGAGAAAACAAGCAAGATTTGTGAATATTTGATTGGTACTCAGTTTTAAGGAAGTATGTATAGGATAGGAAGTAGAATTTGTGTGTAATTGGTTTGTATTTGAGATAGCAGCAGTGTGCAAAAATTTTGTCTGATTCTTTTAACACCTATTATATTACAAACATATTTTAAACCCATGAAAATATACTTAAAAATCTGATCATGAGTAATAACAATAGTAAATATTTAAGTCTTTTGTTGTATTTGCCTTCTGTGTTTGCCAGAGCAACTACAATGATTCCCAAAGAACCCACTTGGACAAAGAAGACTCTTGTTAGTGGGGCCAGAGTCTGCATTTGTTAAAAGGGACATTCCTATAAAAATCTGATCTTTCCTCTAAGTGCCAAATAGCTCAGGTGTATTAGACAGTGCTCCTCATATCTCTAACACATGCATTAAATATTTGACAACTATTTGAGAACTTGAAAAGCTCATCATAAGTTTACCATTAACTAACCATGATAAATCCTAATCAACTAAATAAACGCAGGCAAAGCATATAACATTTTAAGTAAATTAACAGAGTAGAGTCAACTAGGAACTCTTATAGGAATAAAAGTCATGAATTAGAGCCATTGTTTCCTCCTTTGGAATCTGAAATGTAACGAACATTCCTTTGTATCTTTCCTGATTAGACTCCATTCTCAGATCGGTATTATCCTCTTGAGTGCTTATTACATTTTCTCTGCTGAAAAAGGGAATGAGTTGTAACTGGCTCAGGTCTGATAAATCATAAGTGGGTAAAGTAAAAATTTTATAAAAAGGTCAATATCACAGTGAGAAATATCCAATATGCTAAATTTATTCCATATTACTAATTTTCATGCCTATTCTATGTCAGTTATTGTCTTTCCAAAATGATCATTAGAAAAACCTGTGGATAGAGCAAAACTAAGTATAATAGACCCACAGTAGCAGTCAGGGAGAATAGCACCATGTCAGAGCCTTACAAGTATTTCAAAACACAGAAATTAAGAAAGGTGTATGGAGGTTTTATTGCTTGAACTGAGTGATGTTAAGGTATGTCTTGCAAGGCAAGAAGTGGGATGAGAGGCCTCTTGCTCCTGTAGTCTCTCTGATCACCTTGCTCTCTCCCTGCATTCCAAACATTACCTCTCCTCCTCTTCTTCCCCCTCCTCCTCCTCCCCCCCTTTATCAGCAGATGACTAAGCTTCCCACTTTACAGAGAAAATAGAAGCCACCAGATGGATATGCCCTTGTCTTTCTCCTACTGCATCTCTGAGCCCACTTTAACCTTCTCCGCCCTAATCTTCCTCTAGGGAGAAACTGCCTTCCTCCAAGGCTGACTTTACTCCCCTCATGCTCTGGGTGCACCATGTCCCCACTCCTGCTGCCTTCTCAGAAACCTCACACTGTGGCTCACCCTGCTTGTCCCATCTGTGAATTACCTATTTTATTGTTTATATTCAACCCATTCCTCTCAAAGGGCTTTCTCATTTGTTCATTCAATACCTGGAAGCCAAACCGATCTAAGTCAAAGGAAAAAAGAAAAAAAAAAAAAGGACTCTTAGCTCTTCTTCTGCACTTCTTCCACCCCCTCAAAGTCAATTCCATGTCTCTTTCCATCTCTTTGTAGCCAAATTTCTCAAAATACTTGACTATATTTGCTGATTCCTTTTCTGATTTGTATTCACTCTTCAAATACCCTGATTCTGAGAACGTGCTGGTTCCTCGTTAAGTACCATGGGATCATGAAATTCAAGAGTTGCTTTTCAGTTTTTATTGACAGTTCTATCTCTAAGCGTCATCTGACACTACTAACCTAACCACGCCCTCTTTGAAACCTGCTTTATGGCTGTCTGCGGAAGATACTGGGGGTTGGCTCATTCAGAGTTTGTTCCATTCCCAGCTTCACATACCTTCTTGGCAGAGGGGAGAAAGTGAACAACAACAGTTTCCATATTCCCTTGCCACTGTTTCCAAATGAGATTTCTGTTTCACCCATCACACACCCTCTCCAGGACTGTCATTTGAAACTTAGACAATGGGAAGTGTGGCAGGGCAGGGTTTTGCTTTCATGCATTGCAGTGGAGGTAAGAAGGGGGTAGCCAATGGCTGAGCAGTTGCTCCCAGTTCCAAGGCTCTGATGATGGCCAACAGCTCCTTCGGGAGTTATTCCTGGAAGCTCAGTCTAGTGTCTGTTTCCTTGCTTTTCAACACTTCTATAAATTGCTAACGACTTTTAGCAAATTTATTTAAATTAGCTAAAGTGGACTCTGTTGTATGAGACTAAGAACACTGACCAGAACAATGGCCCTAATATGCTTCCCTGATACTAATACACATGTTTGCGTCTTGTGCTTCCTCCTCCTGATTCCCCTGGTGGCTTTCCCTCAAGCTATGAAGTAAAGCAATCCTCCTAGCTCAGTTCTAACCTCTTTCCCTGTCCCTTGGCACTTTTATCCATGAGCATGGCTGCAGTGTTCCTTTATAAAGTGGTAACACATGATGTTTAGCCAAGCTTCCCTTCTGTATATATGCAATCCATCATTTTTCTATAGCTGCCATATCAAATTACTACATGTAGGGGCTGGAGCAGTGGCTCAGCGGTTTTGGTACTTGCCTGGCAAGCACAAGGACCCAGGTTCAAACCCCAGCACCATGTACACAACTAAGTGTTGGAGCAACTAAGGCCATGTGAAAAACTAAATAAAGTTGTTTCTCTCTTTCTCTGTCTCTCTCACTGTCCCTCTCTTTATAAAAAAAAAAAAAATTACTACATGTGGTGACTGAAACGAAACCTACTTCTTATCTCACAGTTCTATCAGAAGAGTGGGTACAGTGGCTCAGCCAGGTTCTCTGTTTGGTCTCTTCAGTCTGAAATCAAGGTGTCAGTAGGGTAGGATTCCATCTGGAGGCTCAGGGAATGAACTGATTTTCAAACTCATTCGGAACCCATTCCTGTGACTGAAGGTCTGAGGCAGCTGTTCCTTGCTGGCCTCTCTTGATGCGTTAAGGTCAACTGTATTCCTCCTCATGTTATCTGCTCCGTCTCAAACCCACACTGTGTGTTAAGTCACTGGCTTCTCCTTTGGCTAAATTTTTTTTGAATTTTTTTCTGATTACAGTGTGACAAAGTTCTCTTTTCTTCCCATTCCTTTTTTGTTTTTATTGAGATAAAGTCCAAATAACATAAAATTTACCACCTTAATGTACAATCCAGTGGCTTTATAGTGTGTTCACAATGTTGTGTAACTATCTCTACTATGTAACTCCTGAACATTTCCAAGGAACCAAGTCCTTGTTAGAAGTCACCTCCCATTCTTTCCTTTCCCTGTTTCCTGGAAACCATTAACTTATTTTCTATCTCTATGAATTTGCCTATTTTGGACATTTCATATAAATGGAACCACATAGCCTGAGATCTTTCGTGTCTGGCTTCTTTCACTCAGCATAATGTTTTTGAGGTTCATCCATATTTTATCAGCACCTCATTCCTTTTTATGGCTGAATAATAATCCACTGTATGGGAGTGCCAAATTTTGTTAATTCATACATCACTTGATGGACACTGGGGTAGTTTATACTTCTCATTATTGTGAACAATGCTGATACAAACATTCATGCACAGATTTTTGTATTAACACATGTTACAGTTTTTATTTGGAATGTCCTTCTAAGACTAATGTGATGAAGGCTTGGTCCCCAGTGCAGCAGTGTTCAGAGGTGGTGATTTGGGAAGTGATTAGATGAGGAGGGCTCTGATTTTGTCAGTGGATTAATCCACTGGTGGATTAATAATTTAGTGGAATTATTGGGAAGTGTGGAAAGTGTAGGGTATAGAAGGTGGGGCCTAGGTGGAGAAAGTAGGTCACTGAGGGATGCCCTGGATGGGTACATCTATCTTATCTCTGGCTCCTTCTTTTCCTTCTCCTTCCCTCTCTGTTTCATTGCTTCCATGAGGTAAGCATATTTCCTCTACCATGCGCTTCCATCATGATGTTTCTGCCTGGAAGCCAGCCAAACATGACTGAAACCTCTACTTTGTTTTCTGGGGTTTTGTTTTGGTTTTTTTTTTTTTCGGTATTTTGTCTCAGTAACAAAAAAACTGATTAAGACACTATAGGAATGGCCAGCACACTTTGGTCTACGGCATATCTCCAAGTAGAAATGGGATTTGAATGCTGTTGTTACCTTAGGGATGGGGGTTAATACTCTGATTTGGACTATTTGAGGATGGGGGAACATATGAGTTTTATCTAAATAGGAACTGTTACTAGTAAATGTGTCTTTTATATTGCTTTTAAGACTGAAAAAAAAAGACACAACAGGAGGAAATTTCTGGCTCTTGAGAAACTATCAAACTGTTTCCCACAGCAGACGTACCATTTTCCATTCCTACTATGAGGTTTGAGCTTTCCAGTTTCACCACATTCTCACCCCAATCTGCTATTTCCCTAATTTATTGATTGATATTATAGCCATTCTAGTACCATCTCAAGTTGGTAGCGAAGCTATCTCACCGTGATTTTAATTTACACTTCCCTAATGACTAATTACATTGAACATCTTTTCACGTGTTTATGTTTGAAAATGTCTATTTAAATTCTTTGTCCTATTTTTTGAGTTGTAAGAGTTTTTTTGTATTTCTAGGATGTGTGGATCCTTGTCAGACATATGATTTGCAAATATTTTCTCCCACATTGTGGAGTGTTGTTTCACTTTCATAATAGAGTCTTAAAATGCACAAAAGTTTTAAACTTAAAGTCCATTTAATCTAGTTTTTCTTTGATTGCTTGTGCTTTGATGTTGTATTTAAGTAAAGCTCTCTGCTTTTAAAGTCTTAAGAGATTTTACAGGGCCCACTGCGGTAATCCAGAAATAGTTTTTAAGGTTCCTAAACTTAATCACACCTGCAAGGTCCACACAAGGTAATGTTGCTGGGAAAAGCCCAAGTAAAACTTCTAGTCTTATTTGATCTTAGTTGACTTTAAAAGTCACTAATTTTGGAGGTCATACAGCTGGACATATTTAGTCTCCCACTAGCTTTGTTGTAGATAACAGCTCTGCCATGTGATGACGATGATGGTTGCTCTTCAGGAAGTTGCTGAAAACAGTGGCTTTCACTTGGGTCTATGGATGTCCGTTAGGTGACTAGAGTGAGATGAAAAGGCTTGGCATTTGTCTTCACATTATGTCTGTCTTCTTTGTTGCCTTAACCTAGGGTCAGATTCTACTCAGCTCTGCCGGTAGACTTGTTGAACATCTGAGAAATGTTTTATCCAAAGCTATAATATAGGATTAATATGACCTAAACTTGTCTAGTCATTCCCCACTCCCCCAACTTTGAGGCTAAAGATACCTACCAGCCTCCATGATTGGAATTACTAGATCATAAAAGGAGTGAAAAGAGGTGGCACCCAAGTTCCTAGAAGATTGCCACTTATTCCCAGAAAAGACATTGATGTCCCTTCACTTTAATGGCCTATTCCTCTCCCTTATTATCCCTATTCTATATATGTAACCCCTTAAATCCCTGGGGTTGAGAAGCTGATTCGTGAGCATATCTCCCTCTTCTCCATTCTTTGACCACTGAATAAAGCCTTCCATTTTTCTAAACACTCATCACTCAGTCATTGGTTTTTCCATAGTATGAGCCTCCAAATTTGTATTCAGTAACAGCAACATACTCACAGGATCCAGGAATTAGAATGTGGACATCTTGGGTTGACCATTCTAACTACAAGCCCCTCTTAATTCTTGATATCTCCTTGATATCTTCAGATTTAAGAGCGCTTCTTCTGTTGTTCATTGTCCTAGATAAAAATATAACCTACCCTCTTCAAAAGTCAAAAATTTCAGTCATCTTTGAAATCTCTCCCTTTCCTTCTTGCTATACCCTATTTATCACCAAGTCCTGACTTTTACTCTCTATATTTAACACCTGTCCACTTTCCTCCACTTCTTATCTACCTCTGATTAGGTTTTTAACCTTTAGTAAACAATAGATTTTTAAAAATTATATCATACTCATAAAGCCTTCAGAAATGTGCTGATATGTACTTATAAAATTAGTTTTCAATAACTGTTGATGGTTATACTGCTGCTGTTGATAGTTTCCAATAGAGGGAAAGTTCCTGAACAATGCCCATGAGACCCTGTATGACCTGGCTCCTTGCTCTCTCTTCATACTTTCTCTGGCATTGTTCAGTTTGCTCTGTGGACTCCATCTGGTCTCACCTTCTGCCAGGGCTACATACTCTCTGTGCTTCCCCCACCCATGACCTTGGCTTGGGGCTTACTTCTCTTTTCTCTCCTTCACTGGTAAATTCTCATCATCTTTAAATATCCACTAGTGTCTCTTTCTCAAATAAATTCTCCCTGGCCTCCTTGACTAGGCCAACTACTTTAGGCTCACATAGCATGGTACATTGTTTCTTGTCATGGTTATGATTTTATATTTATTTCTGCTAATTTGATTTATGATATCCTCTCTCACTAGTATGGGAACTTATCAAATATCTCCAGCATCTACCAGTGATTGGCATTAATTAGTTGCTTAGTAATTTTTTTTAAACAAATGTAAGTTCTTGTAGAATTCAAAAGAGTAAAATTGTATATGGATCATCTGGTCTGCTCCTTTCTCACGTAGAAATAAATGAAGACAACTTAAATAGGAAAAAACAAAGGCTTTTTAGCCAGAGTTTGCAAGGAGTTGATAGAGGCTCAAAGGCAGAAAGAAAGGTGGAAAGGCTTTCCACTTGGAAAAAAGAAACTTTAGGTGTGACCTGACTGGAGTCTGTCACCATGGAAACGTGAAGGCAGGGTAAGTAAAAATGGGTTCTTTGTGAATGGCTGGAGGAGGGCATATTTGGCATTTTCTGATTGGTCCCAATTTGGAGTAGGGACAAAAATCAGGAAAGCTGTCAGTGATTAATCTAATCTTGGACATTTGCACCAATTGTGGCAGGACTTATTATTTGCCTTCCTGGATTGTTTGCTAGAGATAGTGGTCTAACTGCCTGTAAGTCTGATTTATAGATGTATGTTTGTCTTCTTGGGCTGGTTAATAGAGATAATGAATTGATTTCCTGGACTGGTTACTAGAGTGTGTTAGAGTTCTGTTTTTCAGTATGATCTGGTTGTTGTTGGATGTTTAGTCTTTCACATGAATGAGATGTGAATATGTACAGGAAGAGGATCCAGGAATGTTAAGAGGTTTGTCCAAGTTCACACAGCTTGGGACTGCTATCTAGTAGTGAACAAACTTCCTCTATCACCCCTTCCTACTCACCTAGAAGGCAGACTGCCAATGACACAAATGATAAAGTTCTGTCCTGTAAGCTATGGAGCACGGACTCTCTCAAGGCGACTGAGGAATGACTGTAAAATGAAAGTTAAGGTTAATAACATGGCCCCACTGTTAGGAAAAGCTCGACACCTTCCCTTGACAAGTTTGCGTTCACTTTCTCTTGGTGCAGAAGGAAGGTGCAGGGCAACTCACTGAAGCACACTTTCCATCTTTTGAGAGTTGAGCTGGCTGACACAAAGGGCATGTTGGGCCCACTTGCCTCTTAGGAAGAATATTGTGTCAGATGAGGGATAGAAAATTATAATTTCTGGACCTAGAAAAGTATCATTTTTAGCTTCAAGTAATTTCTCCTGTAAGCTCTTATTTGGAAGTAAGTTTATTGAAAGAACTTACTTACTTATTGAAAGAGAAATATATTAATATATTACTTACTTATTGAAAGAGAAATATATTAATATATTGAAAGTCTGAGTCCCTGTGGTAGCATCAAAATGCAAGTGGCTTCTCTGTAACCCCTGTGGAATGGGTCCCTTGTGTGAGCCACATCACTGAGCACATCTCCAGGCTGTGTCATGGGGCTCAGTGAGGAGTAGTAAAGGTGTTGAGGGAAGGGGCCCTCTGGGACCCATGGAGTTTGCTCTTCCAGGACATGGCCTGGATAGTCAGGCCCTGGCTGGCAACTTTGACCTGTTCTTGCTTGTACTAACACACAGAGATAATTGTCTCCTTTTAAACTAAACATGTTTTAAATTTTATTTTAAATTATAATTTGTCATATATAAAATATAAATAAATGCACAATGCATAAATATCCATTTTTATTTTATTTTGGTGCCAGGGATTGAACCCAGGGGTGCTTACCTACTGAGCCACAACCCAGCCCTTTTTATTTTTTATTTTGAAATAACGGTCTCACTGATATATATGGAAAATTATCAGAAGCTACTCAGCTAGGCAGCAAACCCCCTACTCACTGTTTCAAAATCTACTGACCTGGGCCCTTCTTGGAACCTATTGTCTTGGGCATTTAACAGAGGATTCCCACACTATTGAAAAGCCAGGTTAACCAGAAAACTCA
>PVKS010035067.1:0-20374 GCA_004027875.1 Aplodontia rufa
TCAGAGTTATGGTTGCTTCATAAAAAGTGGATGGGAGCATTCCCTCCTTTTCAATTTCTTGGAATAACTTAGTAAGGTCCTAATATTTTTAAGGCATTTTAATCATTTGTCTGTTTCTTGAATGAGGAGGAGGGATGCATGCAAGCTATGTTATGCCTAAAACCTATGTTTATACCTTTGTAAAAGAAAAAATCTTCATCTAAAATGGAATCTAATAAGGAGAGTGCAGCAAGAAGATAATGAACCATGCAGTGTAGCCTCTGAGATACAAATCAGTCCATGTGACTTCTAAAGAGAACATTGTCTCATAAATACTATATTTCATGCTTGATTCATTCAGTCACAAGAACACGAACATATGTAACAAAATTCACTGAAACTGCAAAAATGTATTTGCATGGCTTCTGTTGAATAGAAAATCAATGTGGGACAAAGAATGAAAGAAAAAGAATGAGAAACAGCAGCCTATGCTACAGGTTCTCTTGATTAGGTTGGAAAATGGCAGACCTTTCAGGACTCAGCTTCTCCAAGGTTCAACTAATCTAGAAATAAAAATCAGAAACATCACAACTGTAAATTGCAGGATCAACCTTTACTTAACATGCTCAGTGGAGCAATGGAGAAGACTTTTCAACGTCCTAATTATAGCATTATCTATTGTCTTACCAGTCTTTGACAACCACACAAAGAAACCATTCAGGAGCGCTTGGAGCAAGGCTTTGAGAGCTGCTCACCATCATTGCTGTAATGGTGGTTTGTATCTCTGTGCCATAGTTGGGGCACGCATCTTGGGACAACTAGAAAGGCTATGCAGTTGTGCTCTCGAGAAGCTCATCTGGTTTAAAAGATGGACTCAGGGTCTGAGAAGGCAGAGACCTAATTATCCTGATAAAATGGGAATTCTATGGTTGGTTGAGAACAGAGCAACACTGCTCTTTGCCAATGAATGATGGCTCCCAGCAGACTTCAGCTTCAGGTTCAAGACAGACTTCTTACTGCTTTTTAAAAGATAAGGAATTGAGGGATATGTACCACACCTTGCAGGATGTTGTGGTATTATCCAGTAAATATATATCAGCAGAATTGATTTAAATTACAGAAATAAGTTGAATATTCTGAAGGATTGTTTATAATATCAGCCAAAAACAAATACCTGCAGATTTGGAGTTCTGGTCTCCTTTCATCACACTTTCCAAATGTCTTTGAATATAATACTTAGCCCCACACACATGTCAAAATAGAGACATTCAGCAAACTTTAATTCATATTTCACACATCTGGATCTCATGTTCCACATGAAACAATAATATAGTTCATTTATGCTTAGGGTCAGAATGAGCTGGTAAAACGAGCACTTTTCCATTGTTAGGTCTAGTCTGTCTCCAAGTCACTGGCCTGATACTTAAGATTCATGTGTTGACTGCCAGATCTTAATGTGTCCATGAGGATATGAAACCTTCTGAGAGAACACCTGCTACCCAATCCTCACAAAATCTCCCAACACCGCCACCTTTATACCCACCTAAAAAGGTTCAATTATCAATATGTCATCCATCTTGCACTGTCTTTTTTTCCTCCAAAACATAGAGCTCTTTAGTCAGATTAAATGATATTGTAAGGAATCTAGTGATGCTATGGGGAATTTGCTAAGCACAATGGGATGGCATCTAGAACCCTGGTGCCCAGATGGCCCCTCCCTACTGCTTGGCCATGCTTGTGTTCAACCTCCAGACCTGAAGGTGAGGCTCCCTGTTCCCTTATCTTCTCCAAAGGTCTTCCAGTCCATGATACCATCCCCATGGAGGTTCTCCTCTTAGTCACCTATTCTAGTAAGGAGTGGAGGAGATTGACATGTACCAGGAACAAGCTGCTGGCCAAACTGTTTAACCATGGGTAGGACGCTCTTGCTTGTATAAGAACTTGTAATGCATGCCCCATTTTAAAATATGTGTAGAAATTAGAAGTTTTAAAAGTTGATTTACTTGGTATGTCCCTGAAATGATGCCTCTCTTCTCACTGCTAAATGTTCCCAGCACTTGGCAGTCACTTTTTCATTTAACATGCACAGGTGAGAGCCAAGAATTCATTGAAACTGATAAATTTTTTCTTTACTTTTCAGCTTCTATGAAAACAAAAGCATTTATTTTTACATATAACTTTCTTCTAGTTTTCCTTGACAGAGATTAGAGAAATAAGAAAAAACCATCCATCAATCCCTAAGAAGGTATTGATTATATGCCATGGATGAGGCAGTTTTCTGGATTGAGGATTCAAGAGAATGAGTTACCTGTCAGCAATGACTGTGGACTCTGGCAGAAGCACAACAGAGAGGTATACAGTCAATCAATAATCATCTACTGAGTCCTACATGTGGAAGGCACCATGCCACCATGCTGGGAACTGGAGATCTAAAGACCAAGAAATAGTAGACCCTTAAGGCTTTCACTGTCCAAATAGACAGGAGTCCAGATTTAGAATGAGAGATATTATTGGACATAGTGTCAGGAGATACATCAGAGTAGGCTAACAGATATAAAGGTTTAAGAACAACTGTAATTTGTTAAGCTGAGATTTCATACCTATGTAATGTAATGGTTGATCAAAAACAGAAAAGTAGTTAAACACAAAGTTTAAGAGAAAAATTAGCATTATTACTAATTCTCCATCCTTGTTACTAGACTTACCCTTGCACCAGTCTTTAAGATAATTGCATTATTTACCACCACAGAATAAAAGAAGTACCCCCAAAACTTAGTAGTCTAAAACAGCAGTTATATTTGCTCACAATGCTCTTTGGACCAGGTTTAGCTGAAAAGTTCTTTGCTTGTATTATCTGAGATTATTCATGCAGCTGTTCCCCACCCTGGGGACTGCTCATCTAGGGCAGCCTTAGTTAGTGGATGTTATCTCAATTCTCTGTGATCTTTTCCCTCAAGAGGTTAGTCCAAGCTTCCTTTTTCAGAGGGACTACACTCCAAAAGGTGGGAAGAGGAAACCAGCAGGCCTCTTGAGGCCTGGAATCACATGACATTAAATGCCACTTACTGAACATTATTTTGGTCAAAGCCAATCACACTGGCAGTCCAGAGAAGCAAATGGTGAAAAATTTTC
This sequence comes from Aplodontia rufa, assembly GCA_004027875.1. NCBI lineage: Eukaryota > Metazoa > Chordata > Mammalia > Rodentia > Aplodontiidae > Aplodontia > Aplodontia rufa. Next base: position 3,112 of record PVKS010035067.1, read on the forward strand.
TACCTCATAAGAAGAGTTGGCAAAAGCTACATTACAATGAGATGTGTGTACAGGAAATGGAGAGAATTGTTTCAGCCATCTACTAATATAATGACATCTTAACACTAAGAATTCCAAATACCTAATTTTTACAACTCTGAAAGATCTCTTCCTTTGGTTTGAAACCATTTCCAAACTTCTTTTGGAAATCATCATATTATAAACATGTTAGTTTTACCAGTAAATTTTTAAATAGTATATATATTTTAAAGTTAACTCTTTTCATTCCGTAGCTGTAATACTCTTTACAAGTAGATTATGAAAATAGACAATGATGAGGAATTAATGATAAGTACAATGATAAACATGTTTCCCTTCACAACAGTATTTCTTTTTCCTAAGACCACAGTTGAGGGCATCTGATTAATGTAAGGCTCTTCTTGTTTGACATTAATTTCAAAGGCATGGACTAAAAAGATAAGTCCTGTGTAATCAATATTAAACAAGTCACCTGAATATGCAATTCTTCATGGAGATATAACTGTCAATATATTTGCTCTCTTTCAGACTCTTAAAGGTAAGTGACCTCTGTAAAAATTGGGAATTCTGATTTTTACAGTATAACATGCAGTTTTAGAATACTTGACAAAAGGAATAGAAACAATAAAGCTGTTGATACACACACACACACACACACACACACACACACACACACACAAAGTGCAGGACTGAGGATAGATAAAATCTAAGACCTTTTACATTAGGCAAGACCTGTACCACAGAGCTGCATCCCCAGACCTTGACTGAATTTTTTTAATCTTCTAATTAAAGAAAATACATTTTGATTTTTTACAGATATAACTCAAACAGACTAACAACTTTTTGAGTAAGTACATTTACTTACTGTTGAACAAATAATGGACTCATCTAAAAAATAAGCTTTCCAATTGTTTTTGTTAGCTATTGAGATCAATTACTTAGTTTTTCTCCTCCATGTTGTTAATGTGGGCATAAGTTAAATTTTTCATATGAAGAACCATCTTTGCCTCCCAAGGATAAATTCCACTTGATTATGATGTATATAATCCTTTTTCATGTGGGTTTTAATTCAGCTTGCTAGATAGTCTTGAGGATTTTTTTTTTTTATCAATACCTATCAGGGAACCCTGTATGTTTCTGATTTTGCATGTAGGAGTGTTTGGTATCAGGACAATGCTGGTCTCATAAATAACTTTGGAATATTTATCCTTCTTCAATTATTTGCAATAGCTGAGAAGTATTAGGAAAATTCTTTAAATATTTGGTAGAATTCACTGTCAAAGAAAACTGGTCCTAGGCTTTTCTGTTTTACGAGTTTTTTTGATAATTGATACAATCCTCAACATACAAATGGATAAAGAAACTGTGACTTGCATACACAATGGGATATCAGTCAGCCCCCAAATGGAAGGAACTCCTACCTTATGTGGTAACACAGATGAATCAGGAGAACGTTATGTTGAGTGAAATAAGCCAGACACAGACAAGTGCTGGAAGATTCCACTTACATGAGGCATCAAAAATGCCCAAACTCATAGAAACATAGAGTATAATAGTGGTTGCCATGGGCTGAGGGAGAAAAATGGGGAAAATGGTGAGTTGCTATTTAATAAGTATGCATTTTCAGTGAAGATTAAGAGATCTGCTACACAACATCATGCCTATAGTTAATGATAGTATATTGTGTACTTAAAAATTTATTAGGAGGAGCTAGAGTGTTGACTCAGCAGTTTGGGCAATTGCCTCACAAGTGCAGGGACGCCAGTTTGTACCCCAGCATCATGTACACAACGAGATGTCTGAGCAACGAAAGCCAAATGAAAAACTGAATAATATTGATTCTTTCTCTTTGCCCTTCCCTGTCACTGTCCCTCTCTCTTTAAATTTTTTTTTTATTAAGAGGATAGGTCTCATGTTAAATGTTCTTACCACAATAACAAAAGTAAAAATCTAACAAGTGAAAGTCTTCAAAGATAGCTTTGTAATAATTGTTTCTGTTAGAATGAAGGAAGTTTCAGTTGCTATGCTCAAAATTTTCACTAGAAGAAGTGGCCTGAAAAGCATCCCATCATTCATGAAGAAACACAAGTTTCTTTGTGGATTTCATCTACCACAAGTCACTTCTGAGATTCTGAGATAGTCTTAGCTTCTCTGATTTTTCTTGGCAGACTGATGTACTTATTCTACCTGGTGACTGATCACAGCCGCACCTGGATATTCTTATTCAAAGCTCCTGTGTGAAAGTCCTGAATAATTTTTAACTCCTGCCATGAGCTCAGCTCCTGATTTATTATACCTCCTCACTGCAGCTTCCTGCCTGTGTAGTAAAAGGACACAAAGTACAGGGAAAGAAGATTGTCACCAGCCCCACACATAATTCCTAAACAAGACACACATGTTATGAAAACTCCAAACCAAGCACAGGACTTTCCTGTTAGAGACTTGGTCAGTGTTGACTTATACCCTTCTTCTTCTTTATTTCCCTTCTTTCATCCCATCTTCTTGATATTTTTCACAAAATCCTTCTTGCTTTTTCTAGTCAACTTCTGGAGCCCAGTGAAATTATTGCCCACTTTATTACATTGCAAATAAACTCACTTTGAATTGAATTTACTATAAGAAACCACTGTAGTATACAAATGATTGAGACCTGTGTATAAATTGAGAAAAGCAACATTCATTCAGAAAATAATCTAGATGCCCAATGTTGCAGCTCCAGGGCTGAAGCACACCTTTTTATTATAGCTAGTTGAGGCATTGCTACCAATTAATTTGTATTATGTGTGAAAGACTATCAAGCATTCTCCATAATTTTTTATTTATTCAATACTAGCTCTTGCACAAAATTACTGAGATTCTTTCATTAAATTGTATATTTCAAAAGGGTTAATTATGTGTGAATTCTTTATCCAAAACAGCTGACATAGAAAAAGAGGGAGAGAAGTAGGAAGAGAGAAATAGATATTTCTGCATGGTCTATGTGGCTGCACTGTCAGAGAGGATTACTGAACACTAATTCTCAGGGTACAATGGATAACTCATTCCCTGGTGTGCAGGGATACACATGCCCACGGAGACTAGGGTAAGGGCTCCACCATTACCTTCAGATCCTTTGATGAATGTGGACTGAGTGCTCATGTTCCCTCAGATTCATTTGTTGAACCCCTAACCCTACAAGGATGGTTTTTGCAAAAGGGGGCTTTTGGAGACAATTTGATTTAGATGAGGTCTTGAAGATCAGGCTTCTTGATGAAATCAGTGTACTTATCTAAAAAAAAGGAAGAGAGATCAGAACTCACTAGCTGTCTCCGCCATGTAAGGACACAATGAGAACAAGCTGGTCTGCAAGCAAGAACAAGAGCTCTCAAAGGAAAGCCAGTTTTCCAGCAGCTTGGTCTTGGACTTACAGCCTCCAGAACCGTGGGAAACAAATGGCTGTTGTTTCAGTCACACGGTCTGTAAGCAGTCCCAGCAGACTAATGCATCAACTACAATGCATTATTGTTCTTATGCTTGGTCACTTTTACCAAATTGATAGAGTAAAGATTGTAGGACTTGGAAATCTTTACCCCAAGGGTAAGTAGAAGACTCCTCTATCCTGAGCATCTTATTTCAGGATCTTCTTAAACCGATTTTGCGGGTAGAAAATGATATAATAGACTTCTAAGATGGCCTGATAAGGGTCAGAGAAAAAGTCATATATACTAAAAAGTTTCTGATAGAGTTTAGCTCGATTTCACTAAACATGGGAGTCATGAAATATTTAATTAGCTCCTGCTCATGATTCACCTGCCCTTCCCTCCCTACTAACCCCTAAAATACAAAAAACTTGAAATATTTTTCTGGAAGGCAGACAAAATTGATTGTGACTTATAATCTTAATCAAGTTTTGTTTTGTAAGCTAGTGGACCAAAATCGATTCACAGCCACTTAATAGATACACAATTTTCTATTAAAGTCTATGTGTTTACTTTTTCCTCCATTGTCTACAAAATAAAATTGCTTTCAAATTTCATAAAAGAAACCTGTCCTATCCACAACCAAAAATGTCAGATGCAACAGTGTTCTGTTTCATCTGTTCCTTGAAGTGGACATTCACTGCTTGATACTCCTATGCCACCTCTGCACTAGTTTTATTTTTGATAGAAAGTAAATAAACATTAGAAATAACCAAGTTCACTTAATAAAGAACAAAACACTCTCAACATGTTTTCATTAATGAGAAACAGAGGATGCTGTATCTTAAAAAACCAAGCTGACATCTCAGGGAAGAAAATGAATGAGGACTCCTGCAAGGTGCTGGGCACAAAGGGTATATTTAATAAAAAGAGGGAAAAAGAAAATAGGGGAGAGTGAGCAGATGACTAAAACAACTAGTGGAGAAATTTCCAAACAGACACTTATAACCTATAATAAATCTCCCTTGAAAATACCCATAACAAGAGCTACCTATAATAGGGGAGATTGAAGGTGTTTTGGCCAGAGGTTCAGGAAAAGATCCAGAGCAATAATTCTCTAATGGAAGGGAGATAGGAATTTGTGACAGCATAAAACAAAAACTCAACTCGGAGGCAAAGCAGCATTAGGAAAAGGAGGTGTCTATATTGGAAGAAACTGGGGGATCATTGTTGGAAGGAGCTGAGAAAGTTGGTTGGAATAATGTGTGAGGAATCCAGAAAGCCATGCCAATCCATGTGTCACCATGCCCAGTGCTGTGTCAGGAAACAACAGGACTCTGGTAAAGGGTGTCTGAAGAAGTGGCATGATCCTGAAAATAAAGCATGATCACATCTGTGCTTTTATAAAGATAAGTCTGTTCACAGACCATAGGATGCCAGAGAAACTCCGGCAGCTGGAAGCCAGGCATAGTAGCTGTACCTACAGTCCTATCTGTTTGGAAGTCTGAGTTGTATCACTTGAGTTGGAGGACAGCTCTGACAATATAGATGCTGTCAAAAGAGAGAGGCGGCGGGCAGGGGGAGGGAGAGAAAAGGAAAAAAAAAAATAAGGAAAACGGGAAAAGAAACTGAGAAAGAAAACAGGAAAGAAAAGAAAGTAAGAAAAGAGAAGGAAGGAATATGGAAAGAAAGGACAAGGGAGGCAGGGAAGAAGAGAGGGAGAAAGGAAGGGAAAGGAAAGGAAAGAAGGGGGGAGAATGAGACAAAGAGGGAGAGATAAAAAATTGTAGTGGCAAGAACAGTTCATGGGCTCCCTAAAGAATTGGCTGCACCTTCCTAGCATGAGATGCCCGAATAGCCACCAAAAATAATGACTTAATTTATTTAATATTATAAGGAAAATAATGTCCACAGAATATTTAAAATTTATTTTCTAAGATTTTCTTAGAAGCAGAATGCTTTTAACCATTGATTGATTGAGTGATTGATGAATATCCAGAAACAGGTTGGAAACTCCATGGGCCCACTCCACGGAAACAAACGAAGCTGACAAAAACTCTTAATTTTTTTTTTTTTTAATTTTGAAAACTTGTCAAAGGGGCCTACAAAATATTCATTCAAGAATAAATTTCAGAGTGAACAGTGAGAATCTCTGGCATTTCAGCTACAGATCACTCCCTCCCTGCCCATCGTAACACTCAGAGCAGTTTGAAGGGAGCTCCATTCCAGGTGGGTGTGGCCCACAGGACGCTTCAGCCCTCATTCAAGGCCTGAAGCATCTTCCGGAGACTGGTAGGCCACCAGCATTTCTTAACCTCTCCAATTTTAAGGGACTAAATTCTTAATTACTGTGATCAAGGAGCTGGGAACTTCCTTCCACCACCCAGCCCACAGGGAAGGGGCTTTACTGCAGGCATGACAGACTGAGACTATGAAGGTATTGGCAACCTCCACTGTAACTCACATGCAGAGGAGAGATAAACTGAGATATCAGAGGTTATTGTCATACCCAACTCTGCTTAAAGAGTTTTTACAGGAGGATGGGCAGTCCATAAGAAAAGAGAGCTTGATTGTGAAACTCATGTATTAGACCCAGCAAAGGCATAACAACACATAATCTAGGGCAACCACAGATATGTGGGTGTGGGAGGAGAGGAAATATGTAGAGGGAGGGAAATAGGGAGTGATATAGAGATACAATCAACAATGTAGCATACTCTTTATCCCTTTGAGAATCCAAATATTTATGCAGTCATTTAATTCTGTGAAATTCACAATCTAAGCTTTTGTATCTCTCGTGTGGGAGAAATCTACAAGAATCAAGAGACTATGGTGTGGGCAATGTGGGGGGGGAATTCTGGTTTAAGAACAAATGCATATCAAATTGTTACTTTATATGCATTTATCATTGTACAATGAATGACTCAATATAAAAATAAAAAAAATTAATTAAAAAAAAAAGAAAAAAGAGAGCATGGATGCTCTCCCTAAAGGAAGTGGGATGGTCAACTCAAACAGCTCTAGAAAACACCTCCTTAACAAACTAAACCACAGGCCAGCTACTTCACTAAAGGGACCAGGGAAAGAGCTGCCCTGGCATCAGAACACACCTTGAGGACTGGCCTCCAAAACTACCCCTGTCCAAATTTAATTGGATCGGTCCACTGAAGAATTTATGTGCAGAGCATTGTTGAAGTCCATAGAGAAATCAGTAATTGGTGAACCTAAAGAATAGGAGCATGTTGAGAGAGTAATAACAAATGAAGCATAGAGATAAGGGAAAGGGACAGTGGAAAGGAGCTGACAAACTAACACCCAGGATGTCTGCCACATGCTTCACACTGTGGAGGGAGCAGATTCACAAGGACAGCCTAGTCCCATTATAAAACAAACAAGCTAATGGCAACAAACAGAGAGAAGCAGAAGTGTCTACGCAAAGGCAGTGCAAGACACTTGAAAATTATCAAATAGGTAGTATCAGTAAAGAAGCAGAAATTACAGAGGAGCCAAATGGAAATTACGTGATTGAAAAAGTACATTAACTAAAATTTAATATTTGCTGGAAGGGCTTATACATTTGGACTGTGTGTTAGTCAGCTTTCAGTCACTGTGACCAAAAACGCTGACAAGAAAATTTTGAGGGGCTGGAGTGGTGGCTTGGTGGTTACAGCACTTGCCTGGCATGCAGGAATACACTGGTTCAACCCCACATTGTGCCAGCACAATGGAAGCCATGTGTAAAACTCAATAAAAATTTATTAAAAATAAAAAAGAAAAACTTTGAGATTTACTTTGGTTCACAGTTTCAGAGACTCAGTCAATGCTTGGCCCACTCCATTGCTATGGGCCATAGATGTGGCAGAACATTGTGGTGCAAGCATGTGGCAGAGGAAAGAGGCTCAGTTCGTGACAGCCATGAAGCAGTGAGGGCTGGAGTGCAAGGATCCATCCATAATATATTCCCTGTGACCTACTTCCTCCAGCCACGCCCTACCCACCCACAGTTACTACCCAGAAATCCATTCAAGCTATCAGTCTTTCAAATGGATTAGATTACAGTCTCATGATCTAATCATTTCACCTCTGAACATTCTTGTGCAGTTGCATGTCAGGTTTTGGGGGATATCTCATATTTAAATCATAGCAGACTATTGGGAGAAATAATCAAAAGTCTGAAAGACAGATTGGTAGAGATTTTACAATGTGCAAAACAGAAAGCAGAATGAAGAAAAGTGAACAGAACTTCAGAGAAGAATAGGACACCATTACATACATTGATGTATACTTAATAGGAGTATCAGAAGGAGAGGGAGACAGGCAGGAACAGAAACTATTACTCAAAAAAAAAAAAAAAACGGGTGGAAACTTCCCAACCTTTCTGAAAAACATCAATCTATGCATCCAATAAGGTCAGTGAAGAAATCATAGTAAAGATGTCAAAGCAAAAATCTGGACAGAAACCAGCAAGATAATCATATTACATGTGTGTATATTGAATTTTTTTATCTTTTTTATGGTTCCTTTTTTACTTAGGTCTTTTAAATTAGCATATATTACTTCTTAATAAAAAATCTTATTAAAAACACATTACTAAGGGCATTATCATTAAAATTAAATAAATGAATAAACTTTTAATACTCTAGATAGAATGGTGGGTTACTGAGCTAGAAAATGGAGTGGTGATGGGGGTGGTTAGCAGTTCCTTATAGACTGTTATGTCTAGCTAAGATATGTGGAAAGGTGCCATGTTTTTTTTTATCTGACTTGATTCCTGTCTAATCTCTATTAAACAATTTAGATTTGTGTCTATAACTATATTATATATCTGAACTATACTCCTATAAAATACAAGCCATGCTAGTCAGCTCTCCATGATCATGATGAATAACTGAGAAAATCAACTTGGAGGAGGAAAGATTTATTTTGGCTCAGAATTTCAGAGTTTTCAGGCCATGGTTGATTGCCTCCATCCATTCTGGGCTTGTGGTAGGGTAGTACTGCATGGTGGAAATGTGTGGCAGAGGAAATCTTCTTAGCTCATGGCAGACAACAAGGAGAGAGAGGGAGGGAGGGAGAGAAAGAGAGAAAAGAGCCAGAGCTGAGAAATACCCTCCAGGGCACAGTGACCTAATTCCTCTAATTACATCCCACCACCTACAGTTTCCAACACTTCCATTACGAACGCAATCTATTGATGAAGTCAGAGCCTTCAGGATCCAATCACTTCCTAAAAGCCCCACCACTACCATGACTGCTCTAAGGACCAAAACTTCAACACATGAGCTTTCAGAGGACACAGAGAGCCAAACCATAACAGAAGCCATAAAATCAATGAATGATATGATGGTAGATGTAAGGAAGTAGACATGTTTAACAAGTTAAATACATATATGCCTTTACAAACTCTTCTGCTTACACATGCCAGCATCCACAAGGAAGAAGGTTCCTATCAGCTCATCTCTTAGTTCTTTCCATAGCTTACCCCACCATTATTTAATTAATGCTCTAATTTCATTCAGTCTCCCAGGAAAGCTGGGAGAATCCCGTTTTAAGGGATTCAATTTCAACTTTCATTAATCTTTGAGTTTTATGCCTTGTGATTCTGAATTTGTGGTGGCTTAGTTGTACTTCTCATTTGATTGCCCAGATGATTGACTTAGAAACTAAATAGCTTCAAAGATTTTTTCATCTTAGCTCTTTTGTGCTCTTCAATGACATAAATATATTCTGATATTGTTGTACATATTTCAATATTTCCAAAGAGAACATAACCTCAGGGAGCATAAGAGAAAAATCAATTGAATCACACAAGCATCATTTTGTTCTGGGCTCTGACTCCTCAAGACATGTCATTCTCTTAGGGATTTCAATCCAACCATGTGGATTAGGTTCAAGGAATTTGAAAATCCTTAGAAATTTTGTGAGCAAAGATAAGTGAGTATATGTGGAGGAGTGAGGTTCATATATCCATGATGAATTCTATAATTTTCATCTGATTCTTAGAAAGGTTCATTACCTGAAAAAGATTAAAAAATTACAGCTCTCAAATGACCTAAACTCTGAGTTATTTCTTCTTCTCGGTATTGATTTGTATCTTGTGCACATACACAAAATGAGTGTGGAAAGTCTTAGGGATATAAAAGGAGAAGTATGTATAAAATAATCCATTGAAATGATTCAATGGGTAGTCTAAATATAAGGAATTAAAAATTCAAGAAGTTGATTTCAACAGGCTCAATCAGTGTAGCATACTTTAAGAAGTGGAGCTAAGTTTTTTTCTGTCATTCTCATAATCAAAGGGCATTGATCAGGGCCAATCTCCATAAAGTGAGAAAGAAGGTCCTATGTATCATATGATGGTTTCAGAGCAACTTCATATAAAATTAGCACCAAGGGCAGAAGAAACTGAGCATAGATGGGAGAGAAGGGAAAGTGCTACATAATCAAGAAAGGATTGGTAGAGAGATCTTACCAAAGAGAAGGTAGGGACATAGGACAAGGGGACTTTCACTGTTCCTTCCTTTCTTAATATATGTAGAACTATTTTCGGTATTAAAAACAATCCTCTGGGATTTTTTTTTTTTTTAAAGAGAGAGGGACAATGAGAGAGACAGAAAGAGAGGAACAACTTTATTTAGTTTTTCACATGGCCTTAGGTGCTCCAACACTCAGTTGTGTACGTGGTGCTGGGGTTTGAACCTGGGTCCTCGTGCTTGCCAGGCAAGCACCAAAACCGCTGAGCCACTGCTCCAGCCCCCCTCTGGGATTTTTATTTCTCATCTCATCATGATTTACTTGTACAAATAAGCATATTTAGAAACACATACTGGATGTACTTCTCATTTGGAAGAGTCTTGGAAAATAAAAATCTATTTAGTTTTATGAGAAGGACTCAATTTCCTTGGTTGGATATTCAAGCATCAAGCATACGTTTTCATTTACCGACTGTTTGAGTACTGAAGATATCCACATATTGAAAGGCTTTTCTATCCTGGGAGCAAAAGAGGCCCATAAAGGTGTGGGGTTTTTCCCTCCAGGAATGACTAATACCAAATCATCCAAAAAAAACCTCCGTGTACTGTACTCACAAGGACACTTTCATATCTTCTCTAAATGTGTTCAGAACCGGGGCTTCAAGGACAATGACTACCATTGTGGTGTAGGGCATTTCCTTCGCTGATTTGCTCATCATGAACTTGGTTTTATTTTTGGTCTTTGCAGCTATTTTCTTTCCATTTTTGTCTGATCATTTATCCTAAGATTAGGCCATTCTATTTTTCTCTTGGTACATCTGTCACCTGTGATTTGTCCTTCTCTCATCCCCTATTCTTTTTCCGAATCAATGTCTCTGCCTTGGTTATGAGATTTGATGTTCACAAGAGACTTGGGGCATCTCTTAATCTATTCTGTCTAAAAGCAGGCAAATTCTTGTGTTTTTCCAAAACGCACAATCACAGAATAAGAGAGTCTAGAGGAGACAAGAATCTTATGAAGTTTTGTGCCCATATTCTTCTTTGGGATTATCCTCTCTGATGTTTCTCTGAGATTTTTTCCAAATTCAAAATATTCAAAAAAAAATGTCTATACTCCCTAATAGATTATCTAAGCTTCTGGAACTGTTGACTGGTTCACTGGTTCACTTGAAGAGCATCTTACCAGAGTGTTCTCCTCTAAGAGAAAAACTATCTTTGAATCTAAACTAAAATTATTTCTACTTCAGCACTCATTATTTTCCTTCTAATTACCTCTAGTCACTTCCTTCATAATAATCTAGTACTTGAAGCTATATCCCCCATGCTGATGTTTGTCTTAGTTTTTGTTAACTATTTAAATACTTCATAATTCCATCATAGTATTTTGTGATTTACTTTGGATTTTTATGCAATTCTAGGTACTTATATTATCTTAGTCTCTAAAGACATATTGTCAAATACTGTGAGATCTCTAGTTTCCTGATGAATCAGAAGCTCACATGCTAAGATTTTTCCAAAGGATACAATTCTAGGGGAGCAGAGAGGGGGAGATAAAGAAAGCAGGGGAAGAAAAGGTAAATGGGAAGGAACATGCTGAGGCTGGCTTTGAACTTGTGATTCTCCTGCCTGAGCAACTGGGATTATAGGTGTGCACCACCACACCTGGCAAGATGATCTCTCTTGTCTAGCTGTGCCACCATACAGAATCCTCTGTCTTGGTGATTGATGATAGTGCAGCATCAGCAACCTGGACTCTGGCCCTGGGGACTGCACTTTTTTTAAGCAATGTTGTTTAGCAGACAGGGCCAGTGCCCTTTAACGGAGTCCCACACAAACCTCTTAAGAGAGAAAATAATTCTTATTATATTCTCACATGCTGCTTCCATCATTTTCTATGTGGAACAACTCACTCTGCAGTATCAATTTTGTACATTTTTCTTGCCTTACCCACGCAAGTGTCTCTTCCCTCTTGTGACCATGACTCTGCTACTGACTTAAAAACATCTCCTTCAGGGCTAGAGTGACTCAGCAGCTGAAATGCTTGCCTGGCATGGATGAGGTCCTAGGTTCAAACCCCATCACCACATACACAATTAAGTGTTGGAGAAACAAATGCCAGATGAAATAAATAAATAAAATTGATTTTCTCTTTATCTCCCTCTTTAAAAAAACCCCTCAAATTCTATGATCTTCAGTTATGTTTTACATTCACCATTTAATGTTGCTGCTCCCTCTGACCAAACTCTGAAATGTTTTGCTGTGTTTCTGTCTTCATCAGCTGATCCACATTAGTTTCCAACCTGCACTGGGTTCTGTTCCTCAGGGGTCAGAACAGTCACTTGATTACCTGCCTAAGACTTCATAAGTCAGTCTTCAATTATTGGACATTGGGATCAGTTGCCATATTTCATTTTTGTAAATAATGACTAATACTTACATGCATCTATGATTATTTCTTAGAATATTTTCCTAAAAGAGAAAGGGCTATGCATTTGGGAAGGTCTACGTCTATTGAATTTTCTCCTAAAGAGCACTGAAGCATGTGCTTATTCACAAAATTTACAATAATATGTAACATTAATGTGTAGCATTTAAAAAGATCTTGTCAGTGGTTGGAGTGCTTGCCTGGCATGCGCAAGGACCTTGGTTCAAAACCCAGCACCACATATACAACTAAGTGTTGCAGAAACAAGGGTCACATGAATAAATAAATAAAACTGATTCTCTCTTTCTCTCTCCCTCTCTCTTTAAAAAAATAAAAAAATAAATGAAATGATCTTGTCAGAAGTATTTAATAAAAATAAAATGGTAAGTAAAATAGGTTGCATTATTGACCTGTCTATATAATTGTGTGGTGGAATCCATGCAGCAGTACAAAAATATAAGACATTTTATTTGTTCCTGTATTTACTTGATGACTATGCCTTATTTTCAGAATTTTTTTGTAATAAACACTGTGTAAATTATATGTAGAGACACAGCAAGTCCCTACATGTTTGAAATTTACATAACATAGTTATACTTCCCAATAGTATTGTATGTTTGCTTTGTAAACAAATAAAACTGAATTTTACTTTGAGTAAAGAGCATCACCAAGACTCTTTCTACTTGGGAAAAAGATTTTATGACCTGACTTATTTTTTTCTTTTCTCTCTTTTTATTTTAATCAAACTCAGGACCTCACACATGTTAGGTAAGTTCTGTGTACCACTGAACTACATTCTCACCCCTGACTTTCTATTGTGAGACTTTACAAAAGTCCACAAAGATTTTTCTTCATGAACATTTAATTTCTTAGATCAGGAAGCAACCCTGCATGTAATTTTGGAATTCTCTGATGAACTATGCTCACTGTATCTATCATCCAACAGATGTGTTAGTACTTAAAAGTTGGCAGAGAATATGTATCCCATGGTTTTATACTCTTTAGTTTTTAAGACAGGATTTTTAGTTCATGTTTACCTTCAAGTCCGGGGTTTTGTCCCAGTGGCTTACCATAATAATTCTACTTTATTTTACCCTGTTTCACCTCTAACAATATTTCATCACAAAAAAATTCTCCAAGGTATAGTGATGAACACATAGATATAAATTATGTTGAATATAAAGGCTTCCATATCAAATGACTATAATCAATCAGGCAAATTTTTGTGTAATTACCTAAAGGTACTTCATCATGAATGTTGTTTAAAAACTACTAATTACTTCCTAAACTGTATTATAATAATGAGAAAATAAAAGACAAACTAAAATTGTGAGAATTTCTTTAGCATGCCTGATCAGTATGCTACAAGGTCATCAAAAGCAAGAGAGTTTGAGAAACCACCATAGGCCAGAGGAAATACAGAACACACACAAATGAGTGCCAAATGCAATGCTGTATTGTAGTTTGCATTTGCAAACAGAAGAAATTACACAAACAACTGTGGAATGAAAAAGAAAAGTCTGTGATTCACTTAACATATTGTCCCATTGTTAATTTTTTGGTTTTGACAAAAATGTCCTGTGGCCATAGGGGAAATGGATGGAGAGGGCAACAGTGCATTATGTACTATCTACATAAGCTTTCTGTAAATCTGAAATCATTCCAAAGTAAAAGTTCCTAAAAATTGCTTTGGCATGATGGAAAATGATTGACTGCCTCTAACAGGGAAAAGCGTTTATAAAGATCTTGAAGAAAAGGAAAATGGGACTTGCTCATATAACAGTGAGAAAAATAGCACACTGACCTGAAAGGTATATAAAAAAAGACATGGTAAATATGACAAAGGAGAGGAAATATGAAACATCACATCCTGGTGATTGCAGAAAGCAGGTGTGAACTTAGCCGAGAAAGATTTCTCTGGGCCTCGCAAAACTCTCAAGACAACAACTTGATTTCACTCAACCCACTCATTAAAAAACATGTTCACCGTCTTCTCTTCTTCTCTATTATGTATAAAACTTTGAGCTCTGAAGGTAAACAGAAGGATAGAACCCTTGACCTCAGGAACTGCATTTTCTGCAGAGACAGGTACATGGCCAAGCCTGAGTCAAAATGATTAGGGCAGCCTGACAAGTGTAGAGTATGAGAGGAGGGCAGGAAGGAGCCTAGACTGCAGAGTGCAGGCAGAGAAGGCTTCCTGGAGGAGGTGGTATCCGGGCTGGGAAGGAAAGGATGAGCAAGAGTAAGTCAGATGTACGAGAGAGATAGAGAGAGAGAACTCCAGGAAAGGAAATACCGTACTATTCAAAGGACATCATGATTTGGGTCTGGTTGGAAGAGTTATAGGCAATTTCCAAAACAGGACACTTACTATAGTTCCATATGAGAAGTTGACTGAATCCTACTTATAAAACAAAATGTAGTGAACATTCTATCTAACTTTAATTTGGAACAAAATTTGTTCGCCACACAAAATAATAATTTTGGATATTAAGACAACATTGGGGGAAATTATCTGAAATGCACTAACAGAACAAAATGAAACAACATAAAACAATGCTCATGCAATCATACAAAATACAAACAAGTATAGAGCAAAACACTTTGCATATGGAAACTAACTCCCACAGGGTCAGAAAACAAGAGAAAGCCAGAATGAAGCATTCCCATAGGTTTTCAACTCTTCTCTAAACTCTGCAAGACAGGTTGTTTTATGTCAATAACTTCTACCTAAATTCAAACCGATAAAAGTTAGGAAGTTATTTAGGGTAGCACCAGATCCTGAGAAACTTTGTTTAAAGAATACAGGAAAAATTAGAAAATTGTAAAACTTGATTTTGGGGATAGATGCCAGACAAACTACTTACTGTGAGCCCTAAAATTGTTTACCAAAAATCATGCCTATCTCTCTGGAGGTCTTCTAATGATCTCCTCAGTCCCTACAAGCTCTGCTCTGAACCAACTGGGCTCCAGCACACAGTGGTCAACATAGTCTGCATCTCTGCAGCATCACCCAGATTCATCCAGCAGTACACGTCTGTGCAGAACCAAGAGCATAGATGGATCTAGAACAGCCCATAAATTAAATCTGGACCATTTTCTGAGATTCACAAGAACCCAACAAATAGACTCTAGTGCATCAGACAGCAGTTGTTACCTGCTATAATAATTGGATAATTATTTAAAAATTTCTAAGAACTAATATAAGGATTACCCAAATCCACTTTTCTCCAGCAAAACACTGGAAACAAGCCCATAATATTGTGATGCCAAGAAGTACACTCTTAACCTTGAAAAGGGGCAGCCATTCACTCATCCTCTAGCTCATGCCAGAGTCCCCAGGCAGAAGAAAGTTCTGTCCTAAGATTATCTTTGTTAGCTCTATACATTGCATACACTACGGCCATTGGCCCTCACTGAGGAGGTGACCTGTTCATTCTCTCCCACAGTGCTAATACAGGTGACTTTCCAGACCCAAACAACACAGGAAATGGCCACTACCATTTTGCTAGAAGAAATTTCTGTCCCTGTATCTGAGTCTGTGTCTGGTAAGGCACAAAATATATACAGCAAACCACGTTTAGTACTCAGGTGGGGTGAGCTAACTGCCACTCAGAACTGGAGATAGGGGAACCAAGTAAAGGGAAGAGGGTCAGGATAGGGAACAACAGTGGAATGAAATCTAACCTAATTTTCCTGTGCACATATATGAACATACCACAGTGTGAATCTCACCATCACATACTTCCACAAGACACTAACAAAAAAAAAAAAAAAAAGAAGAAGAAGAAGAGAAGAAGAAACTATAAGTAAAAAACAGAATGATCAATAAAGCAAAGGGAAGAAAACAAAGAGGAAGGAGGGAGGGGAAGGGGAAATACTGGGGACTGAATCAGAAAAAATTATATTCCACACTTTTACAATTATGTAAAAATAAATGCTATTGCTATATATAATTAAAAAGAACCAATAAAAAAATAATTCCCATGGGAATCTTGGCAAGGACTCCCCCACACTCTTCAAATCCCCTGAATCATGCTTTGTCTCCATTCTTGTCTTTCAGGCATGCATTCAAAATTTGTTACCTAGTCTGCCAGATACCTGGCAGACTAAATGTTTGTCAGCTCTTCACACCATCAATTTCCCCAATAGGTTTTCTTCCTTCCCAGCAAGTGTAATATTATCACAAAATACATCTGTCAGCCATCACTGTTGAAAAGCATTCATCAGGACACAAATACACAGCAAAAGGGTAGTAGGTGTGGAGTAAACATCACATGCTATGAGCATTTTGTATGTTAGAAACAGCCATGGTGGCTGAGGAGAAGGGCACAAGGGCAATGTATTGGTGTTCAGATCCAGTCTGGAGCGGTAATTTTTTTGTTTATTTATTTGTTTCACTGGACTGGGGATCAAACACAAGAACCTCATAAATACTAGGCAAGCACTTTACCACTGAGCTACACTCCCCGCCATAACAGTGATAGTTTTCAATGGTTGAGAGTTTAAAATATCAGTCAAATCCAGACCCTTTTTTTTTTATTTTTTGAACAACCTTACAAGATTTTAACAAAATAATATAAAATGTGTATAAAATATGCATATATTCTGGATATTGCAATTATCTCCAGGAGTGCCCCCCCAATTACCCTCCCTTATCCCTCCCTTCCCTTTCCCTTTATAGCTCTAAAAAAAAGTATTAGATTATAAAGCATTACATCTTATCTGGATTTAACTCATGTTACTAGACCATCTTTCTCACTGTCCAGGGTCTAGTTCCCACCTCCACCTATGAGTGGAGACAATCGACCCTTAGATCTCTGGGTTAAGCTGATTTTACTCAACATGATCTCTTCCATAACCATCCATTTACCCTCGAAGGCTGCAAGGTCATTGTTTCTAATTGCTGTGTAATATTCCATGGTATAAATGTACCACAGTTTTTGGAT
>PVKS010035068.1:0-20375 GCA_004027875.1 Aplodontia rufa
TTGGTGTGTGTTAAAGGAAAATATCAAGTTGTTTAAGGTTCATATTAGAAAGAATATTTAGAATCTCCATTTGATAATTATATCCAGGGCTTTAGAGCTTTAAAACAGAACTGTGATCCTTTGGGATACTGAGTAAATTGATTTAAAAACCCTCATACACTCCTTTGCCCTGAGATATTTCAGGACTTAAATTGACCTATTTTTTGTTTGTATTTGACATATTTACTCACTGAAGAACATACTATTTACAGAATGGTTGTAAGGAAAGTAGCAAGCTGTATCATCAGGGTTACCTACTAAATTGAGATATGAAATATCTGTAGTCATACTTGGATTGCTTTTTGGATATAAGGCACCTCCAGCTTGAGCAGTCATGCTGTTTAGAATACATTGAGTGTTGTACAATTGATCAATATGTTATAAACACATGCTGAAAACGTTAGGTCGGTTTTGATCATCTTCTCTTTCTAAAGCACCGGCTGTAAGGTGTTATCTGGCTATTGATCATGTTTCTTATCAGCTCTGCACATTATGGTATGTTTGTGGTTGGTACATAATCTAAACAACACTGGCCTAATTCATCGACCTTTGAAATCTGGGTTCAAATGGCAGTAAAACAAGAAGACTGATCACACTCAAAGAAGTGTTTAACTGAATCTCGCCGTCTAGTGAGATTCAAAATGATCACAGCCCAAAAAGTAAACTGGATAGCATATTTTACCCCAGGAATATAGAATGTTCAAATCAATGGATGAAAATTGAATTTGAGCTTTAAATTTTAAGTCATTTACTTTTTCAGAAAAGAAGAAACTATACGCATTTATTTGTTAAAACTAACATGACTAACCCAATATGTATTAGAATTTCACCTCCTCTTTCAGTCATAAAGGGATGGCCCTATATAAAACATAGATGGTTTTAATCTGAAATGAAATATTGCTAATGAAGTTCTGTGGTTTAGGGTTTTTCAAACACAATTTGCCTACTACTTGGAACACACATTAATTCTGAACATAAACATAAATCTTTCTACTAAGTGAATCCTAAGTTCACATTTAAAAATATAAAAATAGTCATTAATTGAAAACAGAAGTAGGAAATGTTTAAATTAAGTATAGTCAATGAATAAAGGGGAAACTTTAATTGATAGTTTCCTACATCTTTGACCAGACCCCACTAGTTTGACACATATATACTTTAACTTTTTAAAGGGGTCATTCAGGAGTTATACATGCTCCTAGAAACTTATTCTGAATGTCATTACTTATTTGAACATCATTTTTATTTGACTATAAAAGTAATAATGCTTACAGGATACGTTTTAATAGATAAATTTGTTTTTGAGTTTTCACTATTTTTATCATTCTGGAACATAACATTTTTGCCTGCTTTCACACTTATTTCCTTAGGATATATCTTTTAGAGGTGAAATGAGAGAATTAATATAGTATTCATGTTGAGAACTTCAGTGTATATTACTTTTACCTTATAGAAAGAGTACTTCAATTTATACTTTCATTTCCTTTCTGTGTCATTAGTAGCTTCCCCAGTCCATTCACCCTATTTTGGATGCTTATTATTCTTTCTGAGATGATAGCTAAAAAAGAAATATGTCTTATTTGAAGTTTGCTTTTGTTTGACTATGAGTGAACAACTTTTCAGGTTTTTGGCCATTTTATTACATTTTTTTACTTCTCTATTTGCTGTCGACCTCTTTCCATTGAGTTGTAAAGCCATTCATTTATGAAAGCTTTTTATGTAGGAAATGTATTTATATATATATATATGTATATATATATGTGTGTATGTGTGTGTATATATTTGGATATGTTCGTATATAGTAAACGTATTCCACTATATTACAAATATTTTCCCTCTATGTTTCAATCATTACTGTTTTCTATATCTATTACATTATGATGGAAGAAAATAGTATGTGAAACATTTTTTGGATTTTCTTATTTTCTTTGTGATTTCATTTGCAATAATTATTTAATAAATATTTATGAATACTTAGAAAAGAAAATATGCTCTCTGTCAGTTATAGATTTAATCTAATACAGAGAATGAGGAGTAGTTCAGTTCATTCAAACCTTAAAGGACAATGTTCAGAAAATGATGTTGAGCATGAATGATTGAATGGACCTAATACACTCCTAAATGTTATGTTATTTACCAAATAAACAGTATATATAGGTATATATACACACACTTCTTGCCAAACTGATCAATATGTTAAAGATAATTCTTATAAAAATCCCAAGATTTGTTTAATAAACAAAATAGTTCTAAAACTTATCTGGAAGAAAAAAATATACATATATGAGTGAACATTTGAAAAAAATAACAAAACAGAATACAGATTCAACAATTAAAACATTTCAGTAGAGATGTTGAAAACAGGCAGATAGACTTATTGAGCTACAGGAAACAGTACAGTTGCGTCATGAGGGAATGATTATTCAGTAAGTAGTATTAGTTGACCATTTTGAAGCTAGCATTTTACATCTCCTATTTTAAGAAAATAAAGGCAAATCAAATAATGTAAAAATAGAAAACACCTAAAAATAAATAGAATGGAATACTTACCTAACTTTTATTTTGGACAGAAAGAGGAAGCACAAGACTGGCAAATTATAGGTGCATCTGAAGTCGTCATAGAGTTGAATGTCTACAGTTGATATAAATACAATTGATATAAATAAATAGGTTTAAATAAATAAGATGCAATGAAATGGAAATCTGAAAGAGGTAAAGTTAATTTTGGATTGCAGCCGTTGTCCTTACGGGAAGGAATGGATTGTTCAGAGTGGGGCAGGTGGACAGGAGAGTGAGTGTAAGGAGACCTGGAGCTGGGAAGACCTTTGCAGTGCAGGATGAACAGACTGGCCTATTTTTTGAAGTGAGAGCTGAGAGGTAGAAATAAGAAAGACCTTAAGTATCAGTGTCAGGGGCATGCATGCACGGTATAAAGTGAGTTAGAAGGTAGTTGTAGGAGGCATGAAATAAATATGAGAAGAAACTTGCTTTATTTTTACTTTCAATTATTTCCTTTCTATTTGCTTATCTTGTGTTTTGCCTTTTCAATGATCATTCTCCAGAGGGAAAGCCAAAACTTTGTTCCCATTAAGATCTCTGTTGCCTCTTGTTCTAAGAGGGAAAGATGGATTATGTTCACAGCATTGAAGTCACCTCTAGAACCAAGTGGCAGAGATGAACAAACCCTTGGTATACAGGGGTTTTTGTGCGAGTTAGAGCCTTCTATTTGTAAGTGAATGCATTTTCATCTAACAATTTCACCATTTTACAAGATTATTTTGCAACATCTTGTAATCCCTACAATAGCAAGATATTCTCAAGTGTGGCTTATTACTTGTGCTGATAACAAGGTTCATCTTCTTTGCCCCTTCATTGGTGATCCTGGCTGAAGGTCTGGTAACTTACTCTCCTGACAGTTGCACTACAACACAATAAGGAGGAATTGTGAAGTTTGAAATGGATTTTTATAGGAGAAATTTCTAAGTTCTAGAAATAATAAATAAAAATGGTTGACAGGTGTATAAATAGAGTAGCTAAACCAGTAATTTACAAGCATTCTGTCACTGAGCCTTTTAAACAACTCACTCAAGTAAGTAACCATCTTACATATGAGGAAACTAAGGCTTACAGAGGTTAAGTGACTTGCTGGGATCACAGAACTGGTGAGTGGCACAGCCAGCATTAGGATCCAGACATTGTGTTCTAAATCCCAGGAGTTTAGCCACTACACCATATCACCTCCGCCATTCACCTTGTGCAGTTCTGCTAGTGTGTCAAGATCTGATGAAATCTTGCCTTCTCTCTGAAGACTTCTCTAATCCCTCATCTAAATTGACTCACTATGTTTTTAGGTGCTCGTTAAATTTTACTTGTGGGCTGGAGCGGTGGTTCAGCGATTATAACATTTGCCTCCAACATGTGAGAATTCCGGTTCAAACCCCAGCACCACGAACACAACCAAGTGTCTGAGCAACGAAAGCTACATGAAAAACTAAATAAAATTGATTCTTTCTCTCTGTGTCCTTCTTCCTTTTAAAAATATTTTTTTACTTGTGCCCTTAGTAAAATATTTAATAATAATTTAATCTATTATAGTTTTTTTTTTTTTTTTAACAAGGATTGCAAGCTGCAGGCTGAATTGGGCCATTTTGATCTACTGGCACAGTGTTTAACGTTGCTTTATTTTGAAGCCTCAGTGGGGTCAGGCACTCTGCAGTTATTTGGAGTTCCCTAATGTCTTAACACTTAGCCAGTCCTTGAGTTCGCATTTCCTGCCCGTCCTCTCAAAGGTTTATCCTTCTGAGCTCTGTGTCCTGCATTTAGTTTACCCTCTGCCTATTCTTCTCTGCATTTTCCCTCTTTCATCCACCACCCTCAAATTCACCACTAGAGTAAAAACTCTGCCAAGACAGATCCTGTGTTTTATTAATGCTTTTTTACTTTCATCACTCTATGCCTCAGTGTCTGGCAAAGTTAGTACTAAATAAAAGGTAACTTTTTAAATGTCTTAGGCTGCTTGTCTCAATGCTTAGGATTTTATCAAACTTCTATAAAAATAGAAGTGCTCTAATTAAATATTTCCAAGAAATTTCTGAAAGGGCATTATTACGATTAACCTTGACATAAACCATTTTAGATGGCTTAAATAATGCTTATAAATCATTCCTTTTGAACTATGTCTATTGCTTTTGTTTAAAAACACATAAACAAACCCTTTCCCCTCAACAAAAATGTTTAAATTTAGTCAAATGTCTGATAGTAATCTCACCAAATAGCTCTTTGAGGAGCAGTCTTTTTTTACAGCACTTCATGAGTCTAGATATAGTCAGAATGGCTACAAGTCATTATTTCCTATCTGACAACATGTTATTTTCCTAATCTATAGCAACACTCAACTTGGAAAAGAATCTACACTAATTCCAATTGTTATCTGTGAATTAGAAATCAAAACCAATCTTTAAAAAGATTATGCAATAATTGTCACTTTTTTTCTTCATTGGAGACAAAGCCTATGTTTTTAATTTGAAAGCTATTACAATCACCCCTGTTCCCTTGTTTCTGTGTGAGGGGAAGAATCAGAAAAGATTGTAAATTAAATTGTTTATAATAATTTGCTTGAAAAACCTTAGTAATCCTAGTATCTATATTTACAGTATTCTAACAATAATTCTCAGAAGTAGATTTACTGTATAGATTATGGTCATAATCCAGCTATACTGGAATATAAAACTACCTCAGTCAAACTAACTATATTTTAAATATATCATTTCTAATATTCATTATTTGGTTCAAATTATTATTTCAATTATTAGACTAAAACTGAACTTTTGAAGATATAATGAGGACAATATACCGGAATAGAAAAAATAGGAAATAGTATAAGCACTGCGGTTGAATATGGGTAGAAGGGTTTAGTCAGATTTTATATACACTTTAGAATCAAGATTTGTTTGAAATTGCTCCGCGACATCCTTTCTAGGGTCTGGTACTACCAGCTTCATGTACTGTAAACATTTCATAAGTTATTCCTTAAAAGATGACCTGTCTTCTGTAGGAATGTTGCAAAGGTTTTTGATTCCTAAAAGGGAAAATTGTAAATTTGCAAGGTCTATACTTTGGGCACACTTTTAACAGTTTAGGCTTAAATGAGACCTATCTCACTGCACTTACTGATAGAAATGAATCAGAGTTTTTCTTTCAATCTTGGGGCAAACCATTTAAAAATATGGAATTAAAGCTGCACAGTGATTGTCATGCACGGCTGGAAGCGATTACCACTTCAGCCTTAGAAATACGCTGCGATTGGTGTTCATGTGGATTTCATTTTAATTTTATACTGGAAGCTTAATTATAAAGGATTATTAGCAGATCATAAGAGGACTACAATGAAATGGGGTCGTGCAAAGTGGAATATTATTAGCTGTCTAATCCTCAAGTCACATCTTCTCTCAGGTTACCATCTTTCTTCTCTGTGAACTGTGGACCAGATTTATAAGGGCTGCCAGCTTCCCCCTTCCCAGACATTTTTAGCAAAAAGTCTGTCTCTGCATTGTTATTAGTGTGATTTTGGGTGGGTTGGTTCAGTTCCTTGGTAGTCCATAATCCTTGGAAACTGAGCTTCATCCTGTGGTTCCTCAAAAGCAACTTGAGTGCATTGGCTAACGAATACCAGTTGAGAAAAGAGGAGCGGAATACAGGAGCAGCAGATCTTCATTTTATTTCTTTGATGAAAGCAACCTATAAAATAAATGAATGAATTAAAACACATACTTGAGCTCCACATTTAAAATCTTGCTAATCTCCCAGCAAAACTGCAATTAGGTAAAGATTCAGTGCTGCCTGTTACGCTTTTCAACAGATGATAGGGGTGGTCAGGCATAAGCAATTCTGTCTTTCATAATGTGGGTGCAGCGTTGTCTTAAAATAGCGCTGATGTTGACTTTGTCGTGTTAAGTGTGGGAACTTTGGAGGAAATACATTTAGGCACTTGAAGACTATAAGTTAAAAGATAAGGCGAACTGATATGGTGAACAGTGTGCCTGAGAGGTAAATTGCATGGAGAAACTAAACATGACAGGCTTAGATAAAACACTTATTATGATTAATACCAGAAGTAGTAACAAGCTCATTTCTTTCTGCAGCCCCAGGAAACCTCACTTTTACCTGATAATGTTTATGGCTCCAGCTCACTGACCTGATGCCCCACACTTTCTTAATGGCAGGCAACTAATCTGTGAAACATCAGGACTTTTGGAATTCTTACTTCACTGATTTTCACCTTTCTTTGGAAGATTTACAAGTCATTGCCATCCAATTCCCACATCAAGAACTTAAAGAAAGTAGGCCAGAGGCCCAACTTTTACTGAAACAAACAGGTTTACAATCATATATTTTCCTATATAGAATTAGATGTCGTTTGCTATGGATTCTTGGAGCACGTTCAGGAATATAGTAGATTTCACCTGACTGTTGCATAGGGGAATAAAGGAACAAATGAACTAAACCAATATTTGGGAACTTACTTTGGGAAAATACAAGAGGCAGCAAGAGATGCAAATCTAAGGCACTGTAAGCATCCACAGAAGGCAAATTCGCCTGCTTTTATTTGTATCATCCACAAAGTCATCTACATCTTCTTACAACCATAAAGTTTTGATGTTGCTAGAAAATGCACAGGTATTTCTATCTGATCCTTTACTATTGCAACCCTGAATTTTTTCCCAGCTCATTATTACTCCCAGAAACACCTTGGTTTTCTAAATAGTTCTCTATTCCTTTCTAGTTCTAACTATTATTGAGCTGATCTGTCTCTATCTTTGGCTTGCTTATTCTAGTTTGGCACCTTGGCATTGTGCATAAAATATAGAATTTTTCTTGGACAAGGTAGTTTTTCAAAGCATAGCATAACTTCTCTAAGATGTGTGTTCTACTTGCAGAAAGTTTACAGTTCCTTCAACCATTTGTCAAATGAAATGGTCTTTGGACAACTCATTTCTTTTTTTTTTAAATTCCAATTTATTTATTTATTTATTTGGTTGGGAGGATTACTTATATTTTTTAACAAGATTTCACAACTCAACTGTTTGAGAACATATACCACTGTTTTAATATCCCACTTAAAATGTAGCATTCAAAGAAAGTATTTTGCTTTGATGTTATGTGACAATCTCATAATGTAGTTTGTTACTCCTGTGATGTAACCTAATGAAATTTAAAGTGCACATTATATTTTTGGGTAGTCATTTCTTCACAAATTCATACACTCAAGAAGAGAGATGTCAAATAAGCCTTTTTTATTTTAAGGTGTATTACTTGAACATCTACTGCTGTTAAATAGGGTTCCAATTGAGTTGTGGCCTTGGGGATGTAAATCCTTACTTTTTGATTACATTAAACTGATTTGAAAGATAGCAGTCCATAGAAACAGTATGTATCAAAAAAGTCAGGGGGATTGGGCGTTGTATGCATTTTCTCCCTGTTCACTCCCTTTCATCTGATCATGGCATGGAAGGGGTTACCAGTCTAAAATCTTCATAACTTCTCCTGGCTCAGGCATACAGTCTGTTAATGTTTTCTTGAACTTTGAGTTTGTGAATTAAAATTTTTTGTCCATTAAACAAGTCAAGGGAGGCAGTTTTAAATGTACCAACATTCCATGACTATCATAGTGAGACAATCCTCAAAACTGGGTTATACAGTGGAGAAGCCAGAGTTTGAAACTAGGGCTCAAAATATATGCAGTATTACTGGTTATCAACAATAAGGCTTACTACATGTGAATTTATTGTAAAATTACCTGTCACTGATATAGGAATATCATGGATTCTTGGGCATTATCAAGGGTTCTTGGTTTCACATAATAGAACATGCTCTGGATGGTTTAAACAGAAAAGGAATATGTTAGAACGATCAGAGCTCTACTCACAGAATTACTGGGGAGGCTGGTGAAGCATGAGGGTAAGCTCAAATTCTACCCCAAACCATGGACTGCTGCCACTAATGCTGGAATGAATGGGATATCATGAATGCAGCGTTACTGCAACGGGTGCAACTGCAAGCACGGATGTCCATTTCTCATTATGAACATGAACATTCTCCCTTAAGAGAAGCCTCTGCTGCCATCTGTGCCAGTGAATTGAAGCTTCTACATAGCCTCGCAGCTTAAGGTGCTCAATCCCAAATCAGTCTTCAGAAGTTGAGTGTAGACAGAAGCAAGCTCGTGCGACTGCATGTCAGCAACACCCAAAGTTGAGATTATCCATTTTGACATCTACACTGGAAAAGTAAAAGGAAAATCTGGAAATTTTCTCTAATCCAGAAAGACTATTCAGCATATAATGAGCAGATATGAACTTGTGCATTCATTTCATATTCTTTAAGTGACAAAATTGAACAAAAGGCCAAATTAAACCAAAGATCAAATATTGTACAGTTTATATTAGGAATCTAGGTGAGTTCTAAAACGAGAATCCCTCTGTCAACCACATTTCTACCAATTCCATTTTATTTTCCTGTTTGTTGCAATACTCATTTTCTCATTCACCAAACACCTATTGGGTGGCAGTTTAGTGTCTATTATGTGCTAGGGGCTATCGGCACACATACACAATATTAAATCAAATATGGATCCTACCCAATAAGCCTACAGTCTACAAAAGGAGATTAGAAATATGTGTAGATATAGTAAATTGTATTACATGATAGTTATTTTCACTATCAATTCAATTAAAGCTTTGTAAAGTTATAGTAGGTAGAGAATTATTGGCTGAAGAACCTGTTTAAAATGGGTTATGAAGTGCTCAGGTGGAGAAGGAGTTGCATTCCATATCTAACCAATAGCAAGAGAGAAAAACAGAAGTGTGAAAATGTGTCCTATATGAAGAGGACAACAAACTGTTCATTTTGGCTGGATTGTAGAGTGAACAAAAAGAGGTAGGAAGAAAACAGTTTGCAAAAATGGATTGGAATTTAATGAAGACTGTGTCCTAATGAATTTTAAATTTTATGTTGATGACAATAGAGAAACATTAAAGACTTTGACTATGTGAGTGTTAAAAACAATTCTTCAATCTGTCAGAAGAAGAGAAAATGCATTAGAAAGTGGATACTTTAGAGACTAGAGAAGAGTTGGAATATTTTAAAGGGACAAAGAAACCAAAGACTTGTGTTTTAGGGTAGGTTTTCAGGTTATTTAGCAATGAGGCTCAGAAATAAAGAAGTGATTGTGGGTTGTGGAATAGGGGACAAATATAAGAGATTAAAGTGTTATCAGAGGAGAATTACAAACAAACCTGATATACAGCAGATT
Source organism: Aplodontia rufa (assembly GCA_004027875.1). Classification (NCBI taxonomy): domain Eukaryota; kingdom Metazoa; phylum Chordata; class Mammalia; order Rodentia; family Aplodontiidae; genus Aplodontia; species Aplodontia rufa. The sequence goes on from PVKS010035068.1 coordinate 9,848, forward strand.
TATTAAAAAATACTGATATATTATTGTTACAGTATTAGAATTCTAGTTGATAGATCCCACTTCCTTGAGACATCTACATGCCCCCCAGCTCACTGAGTGCTGAGGCTTCCCCCACCCCACTAAACTGCTTATTAAAAGTTTGAATATCACCCTTGACATGTATGGATTAAGGAACACTAGGTTTAAAATACCTTTTTCCCACTCTTGCCTCCTCAGTCTCTAAGAAATAAGAGTGTCAGCAAGTCAAAGCAGGGCAAGGCAGGATTTATCAGGTATTCTGCTTTTAGAGAATGAGGCTTCTGAGTGATATCCAGAAGACTGAGCTTTTTAGTCGTAAATATACTGCTTATATGTCTGCTTTGTAATTTAGATAAGGAAAATATTAATTATATTCCTATCCAATCAGTTCTATTGCTAACTGTAGCTGTTTAGTCAATATAATATCCAGTAAAACTTTGTATTCCCTATAATGTTCTTTTGTCTTTGGATAGAAAATTTGGATAGAAAACTCTAAAAGAAAAAAATTATATGTCTAAATTATTATAGCAACTGCATCAATTAAATATCCAATGAGATCCACTATTCACTATAATTCTCAGAAGATACTTCAAGCTCAGTGGACTAAAAAAGTAAATCTTGGAACATTTTCCCTATTTTCTAAATATCTTAAAAACATATATTTTATTCTCTTTAGGTCTCAGTTGTTCCTGTGAAATGTGAGTGCTAAATAGTTGTGTGCAATTTGGGGTAAAGTATGGTGTTGTGATCTGCGTATATACTATAGAGAGATTAAATTGAGCTAATTAACATAATCATCACATCATCTATTTATTTTAAAGAGAGAGAAGGGCAGTGAGAGAGAGAAAGAATCAACGTTATTTAGTTTCTCATGTGGCTTTAATTGATCTGACACTTCATTGTATATGTAGCGCTGGGGTGCAAACCCATGTCCTTGCTTGCACATGCCAGGCAAGCACCGCAACCACTGAGCCACCACTCCAGCCCCATCAATTTATCTTTTAGTGGCAAGAGGTTTAAAAATCTATGAGTAATTTTGAGAATGAGGCCACCCTGGTGTCACCCTTCAGCAGGGCGCTGCAGCTGACTGACCTGGATGACTTCATCCAATTGGTTCAGAGTTGTATCAAACCTGCAAGGGTGGATAAGAGTCTGGGAGGTGATGAAGCCAATATCCACATCGAAAGTCACGGTGGATCAAAACAGCACGGTGTGACTCAGAAGCTGGCAAAGGCCAAGATCTCCCTGAATGACTGCCCGGCATGCAGTGACTGTGGCATCTCCGCACAGACAGAGCTTATCACCCAGCAGAGCCACGCAGAGCTGCGCAGCACCAGGGAGCAGCTGCTGGTTGTCACTCTGTCTCACCCCAGTCCAGAGCATCTCTGGCTGCAAGTTTTCAGCTGAATCCTATAGACACTGCCAGGAACTTAACTTCATTGTTTTTTTTTTCTTGGTTTTTTTATTGGTGCATTATAGTCACACATAATGATAGGATTTATATGCACACAATATAAAAGTATAATTTGGCCAACATCCCTCCCCAGCACTTCCCCCTCCCTCACCTCCACATTCCCTGGTCCCTTTGTTCTACAGATTTCTCTTTGATTATTATTTTTTTCCCAGTTTTTATTGATTGCATGGGAAGAAACCACAACTTTAGATATATGATTTCAAAGTGTATATTCTGATATTAAAAGCAGAGTGTATTTCATTGTATTCAGAGTGATAAAATCAATATTCTTGATTGTATTTTTTTTAATTTTGAGTTGAGTTTTTGTACAATCATAAGTGTATATGTAGTTAACAGTATGATATGCCCCGATCCTAATCCAGAATTACCTGCACATCATCCATACCCCAGTCTCTTGACTCTTTTATTTGTGCATTTTCCAGAATTAAATGACTGCCTAGGTATTGTTTGGAATCTTGGGGAAGTAAAGAGAAAGCTACCTTATTGATTCCCCCATAGATCCCTCCCTATCATCCTTTCTTGTCCTCCCCCTCCCTCCTCTCACCCCGACCCCCATCACACACATATCTCCAGTTCCCCTGGATTATGTACTATTTTGATTTTGGTAGAGGTGCATTTCATCCTGGATACTGCCTTTTGGAGGATCTTCAACCTCCAGGAGATCCAGTGACAGTTTCCAGGGGGATTCTGAGAACCTGTGGACTCCAAAGCAGCCTTGCGTGTGCTGGCTTTCACCTTCCCCGGCTGGATCTGCTATGCATTGCAGCATCATCCTCTCCTGTCTCAGCATGGTCTGCTCCCCTTAGCAGGTCTGGGCTCCTTGGTCAAGGACTTCTTCATCCAGCAACAGCGCCTGACCCCAACAAGGTGGACCATAAAACGTGATATCCATTAAGACATGAAGCTGGAAGCCTCCAGACCAGACTTCAGACAGCAGCCCACAATGTGGATTACATCCTCCCCAGAGCAGAAGTCCTCATGTTACTGGAAGAGGAAGGGGTCTCGCTCTCAGAGCTGGAGCCAGCCCTTCTGAATGGCCTATTGAGAGCACCTCTGCACAGGTGCCCACCAGCCACTAAAGCAGCGAGATCTGGGGTTACCTGAAGCACGTGTTCCAGCATGCAATCAGAGAGCTCTTTGGAGTGCAGGTGGCTAAGCTCCTCTACCAGCCACGGAAGAACAGGGACTTCCAGTAGATGACCATAGAAGTGACCTACAGCTTTGCAGTGGCCTATGGCTTCTGCAATATCCAGAACCTGGTACGGAAGCTCAATTGAGGCCACTGCCTCTACCATTATGAGGAGGTCATGACCCGCTTCTCAGGATGCTCAGTGGCAGAGGCCACCTCAAGGCTCTGAACACTTCCAACAGGGACTTTCTCCAGCAGGTGGAGGGACTATACAACATGGTCAGGATGGAGACCCCCAACGACAGCTCAGGATCCAGGAGCTGTACCAGCGCTGGTTGAAGGATGAGAGTTCAGAGCAGACCAGATTCTTGCTGTATACACAGAACCATTTAGTGGAGAAGGCCAGCTTGGGCCTCAACACCACATGGTAGGAGGCCTTGAGGGCTGCCAGGGAAAGCACTGGGGCTCCAGGAAGGCCTTGCCAGCCCCCCAGAAAAGTAACACACCTCAGACCTCAGCACTCTTCCCCAGAATTCAGGGTGAGCTGCAGAAATGTGTTAGAACCCATGTTAAAAAATGGGTTCTGGATACACACAGGACTGCAGAGGCTGTTAAGTGTGACCCCTGTCTGCATGCCTCTGGACTCATCAGTGGATTTGCGGGTAGGGTGGGAGATGCAAAGGAGGTAAAAGTTTCTCGGAGATTCCAGAACCTCTCCCACTGGCCTTTCCTGGCCAGGTGATCCCTATGTGAGGGACTCCAGAGTTCCTGGAGGTACTGTCTCTGGAGTCAAAGGTCATCCAGAAGCTGCAGGGCAGGGGTGGGTGACAGGGCTGGTCATGCTGAGTATGGAGACTGTCTGCAAGACAGAGCATCTAGACCCCCGGAAGCCAAGGTTACTAAGCTGAGGGTTTAAGGTCAGCCCTGAGTCTTGGCATGTGCCCCTGTACAAGGCCTCTCTGGTGGTGACACCTCCATGGCTGAGCTGCCATCAGGTCTGTCTCAGGCCTAGCTTTATCTCTGATAGAGGAAAGTGCCCAGCAACTCTGGGGAAAAATATGAGTAATTTTGAAATGTGCAATACATTATTATTAACTGTGGATACCATGCAGTGCAATCGATCACAAAATTGATTCCTCTGGTGTAACTGAGACATTGTAACATTTAACCCACACCTTCCTTTTCCCCATCATCCCCCAACTTCGATAACCACCTTTGCAGTCTCCATTTCTAAGATACACACTTTTTTAGATTTCATGTACTATTCATATCTTACAATATTTGTCTTCGTGTGTCTGGCTTACTTCATTTACAATAATGTCCTCCAGTTTCATCCATGTGGTGTGAATGGCAATTTCCTGTTTAAAGGCTGTTTACTAGTCAACATTTTCATCTATTGGTGGAGACTTAGGCTGCTTCCATACCTTGGCTGCTGTAAATGGTGCTGCAGTAAACTTGGGAGTACAGATATTTCTTTGACATACCGATTACACTTCATTTGCAAATACATCCCAAAGTGGGATTACTGATAATATAATTTTTAGGTTTTTTTTTTGAGAGAAGGAGTTAATTGTATTTTTTCATCTGGTTTTTGCTTTTCCTCCACTTAGCTGTTTTTGTGGTGTTGGGGATTGAACCCAGGTCCTGGTGCATGCCAGGAAAGCACTCTACCCCATGAGTCACATCTCCAGTCCCTGTTTTTAGTTTTTTGTTTTGTTTTGTCTTTTGTTTTTTTTTTTTTTTTTAGAATTGTCCATGTTATTTCCAAGATGGCTGTACTAATTGATATCCCCACTGACCATATATATAAGGGTACCTTTTTCTTCAGATCCTCACCTGGGCTTGTTTTCATTCTCTCTTTGTTGACAGCCATTCTTACTTGGGATGAAGGATATCTCATGTGTGCTTTTAATGTGCATTTCCCTGATGAGTAAAGATGTTAGCATTTTTCATAAATCTATTGACCATTTCTATTTCTTCTCTTGAGATATGTCTGTTGAGATCATTTGTCCATCTTCTTATTGGATTATTTATTTTCTTGTGATTGAGTTTGAGTTCCTTACATATTTTGAATATTAGTTCCTTACCAGATGTACGTTGTACAAATGTTTTCTCCCAATCTGTGGATTATCTCTTCATTATGTGGATTATTTTCTTTGCTGTGCAGAAGTTTTTAGTTAGGTGAGATCACAATTTTTTCTTTTATTGCCCATACTTTTGCAATCCAAACCAAGAAATAATTGCCCAGATAAATGTCATGGAGTTTTTCCTTCATGTTTTCTTTTAGTAGTTTTACAGTTTCAGGTCTCATGTTTAAGTCTTAAATTAATTTATTTTGAGCTGGGTTTTTTTTAGAGTGTGTGTGTGTGTGTGTGTGTGTGTGTGTGTGGTGTGAGAAAAAAAAGCATACAATCTCCTTTTTTGCAGATGGACATTTGGTTTTTCCAACACCATTTCCTAAAAGGATTGTCCCATCCTCATTGTGTGTTCTTTGCATCTCTGTCAAAAATCAATCCACTCTAAGTACCTGGATTTATTTCTGGAATTTTTATCCTATGCTGTTGGTCAAAGTGCCTGTTATTATACTATTTTGATTATAATAGTTTTGTTGTATATAATTTGAAATTAGGGAGCATGAAGCCTCCAGTTTTTAAATTTATTTATTTATTTTTGCTTGAGATTGCTTTGATTACTCAGGGTCCCCTTTTATTCCATATTATGTCATTTACTTTTTGTAATATTTTCATGAGATAGGTACAACCATGTCACTATTTATAAGTGAAAAAACTAAATCTTGGAAATAAACTCACTTGTCTAAGGTTATCTCTGTAGTAATCAGAGGAATCAAGATTCAAACCATAGTATTATGTCTAGGTCTAAGCTGCTTAACAATGTATTCTCTTTCCTTGAGTCAATTAAAAAAAATATTTTAGGAAAAAGTCATGCTGGTTACTCCATATGTATTACAAATGTTCAAGTACCATGCCTGTCAGTTCTTTAAACAATCTAAGATGAAGCATGTTAAAAAAATGAAATTGTTGTTTCTTTCTTTGCATATTCAATCATTTTCATATCTGAAATAAGCTTTAGAGATATTGAGACCTTAGAGGTGAACTATAATAAAAAATTAAATTTCCTAGCACTTATATTTAGTAAGCTAAATTGCCATAAATATGAAAGAGCTAGAGCCTTAAAAGCATTTTCATAACATTGGGCTGGGTAGTAGAATGCACATTTTAACAGGTCCCAGTAGAGGTGCAACTGATAAATCCAACACGTAAACAAAGTACAGCTAGGAAGCTTGAAGTAGTTTGAATTTTGGTTTTCTCTCTAAAATATTTATTACTTATTGTACGGTTAAAAACCATACAGAATCAACTTTTGTGAAAGAAAGAAAAACATAACAATTCATCAAATTTTGCATATGAGTTGATTTTTAAGACAAAGGAAAATAATTTAATTAGAAAAAGATACATTATTACATGAAAAAAAATTGTCATTAGTATCAAAAGCTTCCCTGGATGCATTACATAGGGGAAAGCATGATTACTTTTCCAGCGTTAAGCTGTAGGTGAATTCATGCTGCTGTTAGTTGCGTATTGTTTATGTGCCAGGAACTGTTCTAGGCAATAGAGGCAAAATAGCAAACAAGCAACACAGACAAAATGTTTGCCCTCTTGAAGTTCATGTGAATACCTATGAATAAATACAGCCGATCAAAAAAAATCCTTCCAGATGGACTATGCCACGGAGAAAATGAAAGCAGGGCCAGAGGGATTGAAGAGTGCCTGCTTCAAATATCTGCAGGATGGAGGTGGGGAGTAGAGACCTTGAAATTCTAAGTTGACTGGTGGTTGTGCTATTTTTTGCTGTCCTGTCTTCATACATTTCTTGATAAAATAGGTGACCAAGAAACCATCAGGATTAGAGGACAGGAGGAGCCATTTGCCTTTGGGGCAGGGGATTATGTGATTTCACAGTTATTATGTCACTAACACCGTCAGATTTGGTTGTGTCCAGAGCCACTGGGCTACAGGGCATTAAAACCATCCATTTTCTTGTAATGGAGGAATTTATAAATTTTTTAGTCCATTAGTTCTTAGCTGAAGGACTTAACTGTTACGATCAAGAGAAAGCACTTTATTTTAGATGACAGCAGAAAAGAGTGGGATTAATATGTAGAGTCACCAACCAGAAAGAAACTTTGGGAGAAAAGTAAGCAAAGACATGCATAAATTATTAGTAAAAGTTAGAAATAATTTGGTTAATGTTCTATCTACTTAGACTAACTTGGTATTTCTAATGGCAACAACTTTCCTGTGACTACTGCCAACTTTAAGAGACTGATTTCAATTTGGAAGGTATCACTGGTAGAATCCTTAAAGTCCTTAGAATATGGATACAACATCATACATGTGCTTATATAATAATTGATCCAAAGGAATATTGTAGGTAAATTCAGCAGCAGAAAAAGATCAGACTTTGTATTTAAATGGGGTTCTTATGTGGAGGTGGTCATAGAACCAAATGGATGGACAGATGGAAGAGCTGAAAAAGTTCTATGACAGGAGTTTTTTAGAAGTTGATATTTATTTGAAGAATGAAATAGAAAATTCCTGTTCTTGTTCTTGCTCCTTAAAACAGAATAAGCAAATTAACTAAAGAAAACAGTGAATTAAAATTATGAAAAAGTAGTGCTTCATAGCAAATGTTGACCAAATGCTAGGCATCCACATGGGCATGATTAGTGTAGAGAAGGCTCCTAGCTGGGCATGGTGGTATAGGCCTGTAATTCCAGTGACTCTGGAAGCCGAGGCAGGAGAATCTGAAGTTCAGAGTGAGCCTCAGCAACTTAGTAAGGCTCGAAGCAATTAGCAAGATCCTTTCTTAAAATAAAAATATGAAAAGGGGCTGAGAATGTCTCAGTGGTTAAGCACCCCTGGGTTCAATCAATCCCTGGTACAAAAAAAAAAAAAAAAAAAAAGCCTCAGAGCACAGGTCTGAGTTCCCTCCTGATGGGTTGTCCTGGCCCAGATGATTGATGATCAATCTGCATATATGAGAGTCAGTGCAGGAAAAAGAACAATTTCTGGTTGAACTTTTTAAATATATTAATATTTTCTCATAAAATGCACTAACTGCAACTGTTCATGACTTTTGTTTTTAATACCTTAATATCTTTGAATAAAATTTCAATAATCATGAATTATCAAATTATAATAATGCACTTTAAAAAAATCTCAGTAAGATGCTTAGAAACCTGGATTGTTTTCTTTTTCATTATTTGGTTTTATAAGTGATTTGCCTGCCAGCAAAAAAAAAAAAATCTTGGTGTATATTACCTCTTGTTACTATACTCTTTATTTATTTATTTTAAAGAGAGGGGACAGTGTGAGAGAGAGAGAATCAGTTTCATTTAGTATTTCATGTGGCTTTTGTTGCTCTGACACTTCAGTGTACTTGGTGCTGGAGTTCAAACTTCCGTCCTTGTTGCATGCCAGGCAAGTGCTGTAACCACTGAGTAACTGCTGAGCCACTGCTCCAGACCCATTACTACACTCTTTTAAAAACAAATTTCTATTTCAAATGGAACAACAATTTATTGAACAAAAAACCTATTCCTAAAATGACTTAATTGAAATAAAATTTTCATCAACTAATTATTTTCTGGGTAATAGCTGTAGGGAATACATTTTATTTAGAAAATAAATATGCATCAAAATCAGTTGCTTGGTTGAACCAGTTCCTGTGATAGGCATAGTCAAGGTATGCATTCCTCTGCACCCAGGTAGTCCCATGGAACAGTGGCCTCCAAAGTGAATGTTCATTCCTAGGGTATTTAACACATGGTGCACTCAGGCAGCAAAAGACAAGATTACAAATTCTGCTGATGTTGATTTTTATCTACAGTGGGAAAGAATGAAGGCTAGTAATATTAAATGTCTGCTCTGGCACATGGGCTGGTGTCTGGACTTCACACGTGATGGTTTTCTCAGAGGGTGGGTGTGTAGACAGCTTGTACGCTTGCTCTCAGCTTATTGTGGGGTACTATAGCTTATGTATATCAATGTGTGTTCAATTTTATTATGATCAAACTGTTTTAAAATAGCAGTATCTCCAGTATTATGCAAAGTGGCCATGAAAATCTTCTGTACCACACAGAATTCAAGGGTTATCTTTTGAATTGTCAAAGATGAGTTGCACAACATTCTTTTCCAAAGTGTAAATAAAAGTGATTCAATTTTTCCTGACTGCTTCTGTGATATCAGCTGGGTGATACTACCTAATGGGTGTTATCAAAATATTATACAAGATGAAGTTAATGCTTTAGACAGTGCCTGAGAGATTAAGTGCTGCTCAAAATAAACTTGTGACTTTGAAGAAAGTATCTTGGAAATTCCATTTAAAAAGTTTTCAGGCATTGTGTGATTTTATTTTTAAAATGTAATTACCACCTATAAAAACTCCTGCCGTTGCTTACTGCAGGAATTTCTGTAGGAATTTACTGTAGGAATTTCTGACCATTTAAAGTCTCCAAAATAAGGCATTTTGCTAGGTTTTTAATAGTAAATTTAAAAACATAAAAAGGCCATATTTTCCACATAGTTTATAAGAACAGCTGATTGACCCAGAGGAAATAAAAATTTCCTAGCAAAATTTAAATAATAATTAAAATATATATCATTACCTGTAATATGTGTACTTTATATTGCTAGATTATTGCTATAGATTAATACTGTATAGTAGTAAAAGACATGGTATAGAATATGAGATATAGTATAATATGTTTTATTGTTCTATTAAGGGGTTATAGAAACAGGCATCATGACTGGTAAATGTAGTCAATGTATTTCAGTATAGGCACCTCTTTTAGCTGTGATTACCATGAAAAGCAAATGTCAAAATTATAAAGAAATAGTCAATGACATGTGTCTGTTTAAAGATATAATTAATCAAAATTTTGTGAAAGTTGGGCTGGAGTGGTGGCTCAGTGGTTTCGGCGCTTGCCTGGCAAGCACGAGGACCCGGGTTCAAACCCCAGCACCACATACACAACTGAGTGTTGGAGCAACAAAGGCCATGTGAAAAACTAAAGTTGTTTCTCTCTTTCTCTGTCTCTCTCACTGTCCCTCTCTCTTAAAAAAAAAAATTCTGTGAAAGTAAACACCTTTAGTATTATTAATAAATATGTAAATGGCTGTTTATTTCACATTTAGCTCATTTGAATTTTAATTTCAGTTGTATTTATGTCTAATAATGCATGTTATTGCATATAATTTAAATGTGTATGGTTAAAGTTTTAAAATAATCTATAATTGTGACATTCATATAACATAAAGTGTCATTTTAGAATGAACAATTCAGTGCCATTTGATATATCTTTAATGTTGTGCAAACACCAACTCTATCTACTTCAAATCACTTTTTAAAACTATTCATTCACTAAACAGTTACTCCCTGTTCCTACCTTCCTCCTGCCCATGGCAAGCACCAGTTTGTATTGTCTGTAATGATTTATCTGCGTTTGGTACTTTACATAGATGGAGTCATGCAGTGTGTAACTTTTGCAGCTGGTTTCTTTTACTTAGCATTCTTTAGAATTTAATTCATGTTGCGGTTACAGAGTGGCACTTTGTTCCTGTACATGGCTGAATAATGTTTCATTGGTGCACATCCCACTATTGATTTGTCCGTTAATGGACACCTGAGCTGTTTTCTGCATTGGCTTTGGAAATAGTGCTGCTGTGAACACTAGTTTGTTAATATTTGATCACTTGTTCTCAGTTCTTTTGGGAATATACTTTGTAGTGGAATTGAGGGGCCACAGGTGAAAAAAGGTGTTGAGATTTTTAGAGAACTGCCATAGCTACTGCTCTGATATGAGGAATTTGGTTTCAATGAGCACA
>PVKS010035069.1:0-20367 GCA_004027875.1 Aplodontia rufa
CACGTTCAGAGGTAGACCAAGCAGAATAACTATGGATTATTTAGACTAGACAATGAAGGCCAGAAGAACTTGGAACAATATTTTTCAATCTTTGAAAGAGAACAATTTCCAACCAAAAATAATATACCCTGCAAATCTCTACTTTAAATGTGACAGAGAAATTAAATACTTCAATGATAAATTCAAGCTAGCAAGATACATGAACACAAACCCTGCATTACAGAATATTCTCAAGGACATTCATAATACACTCTAGTAGAAACCCAAGATGGCGCAAAACACAGCAACAATCACAAAGTCTGGGACTCAAATTCCCATATCTATCCTAACTTTGAATGTGAATGGTCTCAATGCCCCGATTAAAATACACAGATTGGCTTAGTGGGTCAAAACACAAAATCCAACCATCTGTTGTCTACAAGAGACACAACTCAACTCTCATAAATAGACACAGACTGAAGGTGAAAGGTTGGCAAAATGTCTCCCAGGCTGTGGCGCAAAAAGAAAGTTGGGAGTGGTGATCCTAATATCTGATAAAGTTAAGTTTGATCCTAAACTACTTAAAAAGTTCAAAGATGGACACTATATCATACTAAAAGGGACAATTCACCAAAAAGACTTAATAATAATGAACATTTTTATCCCTTATTATATAATTAATGAACTAATTTTTTTTGAGCAACCTTACAAGACTTTAACAAAACAATGTAAAATGTGTATAAGATGTGTATATATTCTGGACATTGCAATTATCCCCAGGAGTGCCCCCCCAATTACCCTCCCTTATCCCTCCCTTCCCCTTCCCATTATAACTCTAAAAATAGTATTAGATTGTAAAGCATTACATCTTATCTGAATTTAACTCATGTTTCTAGACCAACATAATACATGGAAAAAACACCTCTTTGATCTCAACACAATTATAATGGGAGACTTCAGTACATGACTATTAACATTAGTCAGATAATCAAAACAAAAAATGAACAAAGATATCTCCAATCTGAACATCTCTATTAACCAATTGGGCTTAGCAGACACCTTCAGAATATTCCATCATAAATAGGCTGAATTTACCTTTTTCTCAGCAGCTCAAGGATCATTCTCAAACATAGACCACATGCTAGTCCACAGAATGAACCTTAACAAATTCAAAAAAGTGGATATAGTCCCATGTATCCTGTCGGATCACAATGACATGGTCTTAGCAATCAACAACAACTACAACAACAAACAACAATAGAAGCTACTCTAATACTTGGAAATTGAATAATACCCTTGTAAATGAAGAAAAAATAAAAGACCAAATGAGATCAGAAATCTAGAAATTTTTGGAATTGAATGAGAATGATGAAAGGACATATCAAAATCTCTGGGATAGTATGAAAGCATACTTAAGAGGTAAATTTATAGCACTGAGTGCATACATCAAAAATCTGGAAAGAGCCCCCAAAATAGTATTATACTCCAACTCCAAATCCTGCAAAAAGAGGAACAATCCAATTCAAATTTAAGAGAAGACAAGAAATAACTAAAATGAGAGCTGAAATCAATGAAATTGAGAACAAAAAATACAAAGTATCAATAAAGCAAAGAGCTGGTTCTTTGAAAAAAAAATAAGTTTGACAGACCCCTTGCCAATCTCATTAATAGAAGATTGAAATGAAGCAAATCAACAAAATCAAAGAAAAAATGGAGGTGTCACCATAGACTCAATCAAAATCCAGGAGATTATCAGAACTTATTTTGAAAATTTATACTCTGCCGACTTTGATAATCTGGAAGATTTGAACAGATACTTAGCCACATATGACACCCCCAGATTAACAATGGAAGACTTTGAAAATCTAAACCAACCTATCTCAACATCTGAAATTGAAGCAGCAATCAAAGGTCTTCCAAAAAATAAAAGTCCTGGTCCTGATGGATTCATGGCAGAATTCTACCAAATATTTACTTCTACCAAATATTTACAGAGGAGTTAACACTGAACCCCTCTAAGTTTTTTGATGAAATGGAAAGAGTTGGGGCACTACCAAACACTTTTTATGAAGCAAATATTACTCTCATACCAAAATCTAACAAAGACTCAGCAAGAAAAGAAAATTGTAGACCAATCTCCCCGATGAACATAGATGCAAAAATCCTTATTCTAGCTAATCGGATCTAAAAGTACATTAAAAATATTATACATCATGATCAAGTGGGCTTCATTCCTGAAAAATAGGGCTGGTTCAACATTCACAAATCAATAAATGTAATTCACCACTTAAATAGAATTAAAAATAAAGATCAATACATGAGAAAGTGCTCTAAATCTCTAGTAATCAGAGAAATGCAAATGAAAACCACATTAAGATACCACCTCATGCCAGTCAGAATGGCAAAGATGAAGAAAATAAACAATAATTAATGCTGGAGGGACTGTGGAGAGATAGGCACACTAACACACTGTTGGTGGAGCTGCAGACTGGTACAGCCCCACTGGAAAGCAGTGTGGAGAATCCTTAAAAAACTAGGGATAAGTCCACCATATGATCCTGGTATTTCACTCCTGGGTATCTTTCCAGGGGATTTAGAATCCACACATTATAGTGACACAGCAATATCTATGTTCATAGCAGCTCAATTTACTATTGCTAGGCTATGGAAACAACCCAGATGTCCCTAACTAGATGAATGGATCAAAACACTGTGGTACATATACACCATGGAATATTACACAGCAATTAGAAACAATGATATTGCAGCATTTGAAGGCAAATGGATGGCTATGGAAGAAATCATGCTGAGTAAAATCAGCTTAACCCAGAGAATGGTCGATTGTCTCCACTCATCTGTGGAGGTTGGGACTAGACCCTGACCAGTGAGAAAGTTGGTCTATTATCATATGTTAAACCCAGATAAGATATAATGCTATACAACATAATCCTTTTTCAGAGACATAGGGGGAAGGGGATGGGAGGGATAAGTGTGGGTAATTGGGGGGCTCTCCTGGGGGTAACTGTAATATCCAGAATCTAAACACATTTGATATTATTTCGTTAAAAACTTGTATGGTTATTCAAAAATAAAACAAAATAATATTAAAAAAAGAACATATAATCATCTCAATAGACACAGAAAAGGGCTTAGATAAAATTCAACATCATTTTATGCTGAAAACTCTGGAGAGGATAGGGATCAAGAGAAGATATTTTAACTATGAAATATCCATTTATGACAGACCCATTGCAAACATACTCAACGGAGAAAGACTGATAGCATTTCCACTTAATTCAGGAACAAGACAAAGCTCTCCACTTTCACCAGTCTTATTCAATATAGTCCTTGAAACTCTTGCCAGAGTTATCAGACGAGAAGGAAATCAAAAGAATTTGAACAGGAAAAGAAGTCAAGTTGTCTCTATTTGCTGAAGACATGATCCTCTACCTAGAAGAACCTAGAAGCTCAACCAGAAGACTTCTGGAGCTTATAAACAACTTCAGCAAAGTGCCTGGTTATAAGAATAACACCAATAAATCATTAGCTTTCCTATTCTCCAACAACAAGGACACTGAAGAAGAAATTAGGAAATCTTTCCCTTTCAGCTTCTCCTCCAAAAAAATAAAATACTTGGGCATAAATCTCACAAAGGACGTCAAGAACCTATACAATGAAAATTATCAAACTTTAAAAAAAGAAATTTTAGAAGATCTGAGTAGGTGGAAAAATATTCCATGTTCATGGTTAGGTAGAGTCAATATCATCAAAATGACCATTCTACCCAAAGCCCAATACATATTTATTGCCATCCCTATCAGGATACCAACACCATTAGTCATGTATATAGAAAAAACAATACTCAAATCTGTATGGAATAACAGAAGACCCAGAATAGCTAAAAGATCACTCAGCAAAAAAGAGGAGACAGGAGGCATCTCAGTTCTTGACCTGAAATTATACTACAAGGCTATAGTAACAAAAACAGCATGATATTGGTACCAAAACAGAATGGAAGATCGGTGGAACAGAATAGAGGTTCCTGAGGTGAACCTTCTTACCTTTAACTATCTGATATTTGAGAAAGGGTGCAAAAGCATAGTGTAGAAGAATGATAGCCTGTTCAACAAATGGTGTTGGACAAATTGGACAGCCATATGTAGACAACTGAAATTGAATCTTTATCTTTCACCCTGCACAAAAATTAAATCAAAATGGTTCAAGAATCTGGACACTAAACCAGCAACTCTACAATTGCTTGAAAAAGAAGTAGGGTCAACATTATATGACATAGGGGTTGGCAGAGCCTTTCTTAACAGGACTCCCATGGCACAAGCAGTAAAATAAAAAATAAATGCATGAGATACAGTTAAACTAAAACTTTTGCACAGCTAAGGACTTAGTAAAGAGTCTCTAGAGAGAAGCTACAGAATGGGAGAAAATTTCCGCCTGCTACACCTCAGACAGAGGGCTAATATCCAGAATATACAAATAACTCAAAAATTAAATACCCAAACCACAAATAATTAATTAATAAATGAGCTATGGAGCTAAAAAGAAGCTTCTCCATGGAAAAAGTCCAAAAAGCCCATAAACAAATGAGAAAATGCTCTACATCACTAGCAATAAGAGAAATGCAAATCAAAACTTCACTGAGATTCCACCTCACTCCAGTCAGAGTGGCAAAAAAGAAGAATGCAAACAATGACAGGTGCTGGAGAGGCTGTGGGAAAAGGGAAACACTGTTACATTGCTGGTGGGACTGCAAACTGGTTCAGCAACTCTGAAAAGTAGTATGGAGGCTCCTCAAAAAATTAGGGCTGGTACCACCTTTTGATCCAGCTATCCCACTCCTGGGTATATTCCCAAAAGGGCTAGAATCTGCTTACTATACAGATACAGCTTCATCAATGTTTATAGCACCTTATTTTACTATAGCTAAATGGCTAAATTTACATATAGC
Source organism: Aplodontia rufa (assembly GCA_004027875.1). Classification (NCBI taxonomy): domain Eukaryota; kingdom Metazoa; phylum Chordata; class Mammalia; order Rodentia; family Aplodontiidae; genus Aplodontia; species Aplodontia rufa. Next base: position 4,943 of record PVKS010035069.1, read on the forward strand.
TTGATGAATGGATTCAAAAATTGTGGTACATAGGTACAATGGAATAGTATTTGTCTATTAGAGAAAATGATCTTCTGGCATTTGCAGCGAAATGGATGGAGATGGAAAAAATTTTGCTGAGCCAAGTATCCCAAAATCAGGGAATCAAGGGCCAAATGCTTTCTCTCAGTTGTGGAAGGTAGAATATAAGTGGAAACAGTATGTTAGATGGCTAACCTAACAATTACCTCAACATATATGAATTCTTACATGATCATGGGGAACTGTGCTTAGGTTCCTGGGAGAGAAGGGAGGGGGAAGAGACAAGGAAGAGCAATTAGATGACCAGAGTGAGGTAGTATGGGGGAATCTAACATGAGGGGAACCTCCAACTTCCACGAAAATTCCAATTAAATTGAGGCTTAAGTAAAGTTAAACATGGAATCATGGGGAACCCAAAGGTGGGAAACCATTGTCTGGCACTGTTATTGGCTAGTTCTGTCATTACAATTTTGTTTTTGATTGTCTGATGATGAACCCTTCCTAAGTTGTAAGACATGTTTATCGAATAAAAATTTTAAAAATAAATCAATAAAATGTTTAAAAAATCTATGTCCCAAACACCAGCGCTCCCAAATTCATGGATGAATTTCTGCACAGCTTAAGACCATGTATAAACCCCAACATAATAATACTGGGGGTCTTTAATATATCACTATTATCAATATACAAATTATCAGAGCAAAATTCAATAAAGATATCTTGAGCATAAACAATTCTAAGTTTCAAATGAACTTAACAGACATCTACAAAATATTCCACCCCAAATGTGCTAAATTTATCTTCTTCCCAGCAGTGCATGGATCTCTCTACAAAAAGATCACATTCTAGTTTATGAAAGAAATCTTAGACAATACAAAATGATGATATACTCTCATGTCTCTTATCAAATCATAAGGTATGAAAAATAAAAATAACTGAAATAACAGGAGTAAAAATAACTGAAAACACATGAACATGTGGGCATTGAATAAAACCCTCTGAAATGAAGAATGTATGGAGGAAGATTTGAGAACAAACATCAAGAAATTCTTGGAAGTGAATGAGAATGTAAACACAACATACTAAATTCTCTAGGAAAGTATTTTTACAGTAAAATTTATAGCACAGAAAGCCTACATAAACAATCTTGAGAAATCACCAATAAACAAGCTTATGCTCCACCTCAAATTCATATAAAAAGAAGAGCAACTCTTTTATTTTTGTTATATTATTAATTTAACAGAGCATTTGTTGACTTGTGTATGTGGAAACAACCATGCATACCTGTGATGAATTTCACTTGATCATGGTGCATTATTTTCTTAACATGTTTTACTTGGTTTGCTAATATTTTATTGAGGATATTTGCATCTATGTAATCAAGTGTATCAATCTATAATTTTCCTTCTTCTGATTACTTCCTTGGCAATGCATAAGATTTTTAACTTTCTGGCATCCAGATCACTGATTTTTGAGTTAAATTCCTTCACTTTAGGACACATGTTGAGAAAGTCTTTGCCTACTCCCAAATGTTGAATTGTTGGACCTAATTTGTCTTCCATCAGTTGCAAGGTACCTGGTTTATTTCCTAGCTCCTTGATCCATTTATATTTGATTCTCATGCAAGGAGAAAGATAAGGATCTAATTTCAACTTTTTGCAAGTGTCTATCCAGTTTGTCCAGCACTATTTGTTGAAGACTGTCTCTCCTCCATGTAATGTTTTGTCCCTCTTTGTTAAAAATCAGATATTTAAAGATTTGAGGGTTTGTTTCAGGGTCTCCTATTCTATCCCGTTGGTGTTCTTTTCTATCTTGATTCCACTAACATGCCGTCTTTGTTACTATAGCTCTATAGTATAGTTTTATATCTGATATGGCCAAACCACCTGTTTTGCTGGTTCATCTTTCTTGCTTAGTTATGTTTTGGTGATTCTAGGTTTATTATTGTTTCAAATGAATTTGACAATTGCTTTTTCTATGTCTGTAAAGAATGGCATAGGTATCTTGATAGGGATAACATTAAATCTATGTAAAGCTTTTGATAGAATGGCCATTTTTATTATATTAATTCTGCCTAACCAAGAGCACGGACCATGTTTCCATCTTTTTAGGTCATCCTGGATTTCATTTTTCAATGAATGGTAAATTTCATTGTAGAGATATTTGATTTCCCTTGTAAGGTTAACTCCCAAGTATTTTATTCTTTTCAAAGATATTGTGAATGGGAACGATACCATGATTTCTTCATCAGTCTTGTTATTATTAGTGTATAGTAAAGCTATTGATTTAATGGGTATTGATCGTGTAGCCTGCCATTTTGCTATATCTGTTTTTAAGTTCAAGCGATTTACTGATGGAGTTCATTGGATATTGCAGATACAGGATCATGTCATCAGGAAAAAGGGAGCGCTTGGCTTCTTCTCTGCCTATTTTTATGTCTTTTATTTAATTCTATTGCCTAATTGCTCCAGCTAGGGTATCAAGAACAATATTGAATAAAAGTGGTGAGAGTGGCCTTGTTTTGTTACTAATTTTAGTGGAAATGATTTTCAGCTTTTCTCAGTTTAGTAATATACTAGCTGAGGGTTTAGCATATATAACCTTTACATAGTTCAGAAAAGTTCCTATCTTCTCTTGAGTTTTGGGCAAAAAAGGGTGTGGGATTTTATCAAAGGCTTTTTCTGCATCCATTGAGATAAACATATGGTTTTTGTCCTTAAATTCTGCTTAAGTGGTGAATTATGTGAATTGTTTTGTGTATGTTGAACCAGCCTTGCATACCTGGGATGAAGCCCACTTGAACATGGTGGATTATCTTCTTGATAAGTTTTTACATACAGTTTTCTAGGACTTTATTAAGGATTTTTGCATACAAGTTCATTAGGGTTAATGTTTTGTAGTTTTCTTTTTTTCCTTTCTTTTTTTTGATGTATACTTTTCAGGTTTTGCTATCAGAGTTATGGTTGCTTCATAAAAAGAGGATGGGAGCAATCCCTCCTTTTCAATTTTTTGAAATAACTTAAGAAGGAGAGGTGTTAGTTCCTTTTCAAAAGTGTGGCAAAAATAGCAGGGAAGCCATCAGGTCCTGGGCTTTTCATCTTTGGTAGACTTTTAATTGCAATATGGATTTCAGTGCCTGTGATTGGGCTATTTAGGAATTCAATATTATCATGTGTCAATTTAGGGAATATATATATATATATATATATATATATATATATATATATATATATATCCATTTCTTCCAAATTATCAAATTTGGAGGAGAATCTCTTTTGAAACTATGATCTTATATTTTGTTGTATTTCCATGGGGTCAGTGGTGATCACTCCCTTTCCATTGGAGATTTATTGATTTGCTTCACTTCTCTCCTCTTTTAGTTAGATTCACTTTATTTTTTCAAAGTACTAGCTATTTGTTTCATCAATTCTTTTTAATTTTTTTTTGTTTTCAATTTCATTGATTTCAGCTCTGATCTTCACAATTTCCTGTCTTCTGCTGGCAGATTGTTCTTCCTTTTGAAGGGCTTTGAGATGGAGCATAAGCTCATTTATTTGGGATATCTGTTCATTTTAATAAATTTTCCGCTTAGGAAAGTTTTCATGCTGTCCCAGGGGTTTCAATATTTTGTGTCTTCATTTTCATTCTCTTCCAAGAATTTTTGGATTTCTTCTCTCTTGTCTTCTTGGATTCCTTCTTCATTTAATAGGGTATTATTCAATCTCCATGAATATGTATGTTTTCTGTGATGATTTTTACTGTTGATTGCTAAGGTCATGGCATTGTGGTCTGAGACGACAAATATCAATTTTTTTATATTTGCTGAGATTATATTTATTAACCAGAATATGTTATATTTTGGAAAAGGATCCATGTGCTGCAAAGAAGAAGGTGTATTCTGCTAAATTGGGATGGAAAATTCTACATATGTCTAGTAAGTCCATTTAATGGAGTTATTTAGGCTGGTGATTTTCTTTATTGATATTTTTGTTTTGATGATCTATCTAATGGCAACAAAGGAGTGTTGAAGTCTCCCAGTATTATTGTGTTAAGGTACATGAGTGGTTTGATTTCATGAAGTAATTTATTCACTTATTTGGGTGCACTGTTTTTTGAAGAGTAAATATTAGCTATGGTTATTTCTTCCTGTTGTAGGAAGTAGTGGCCTTCTTTATATCTTCTGATTGATTTATGTTTGAAATTTACTTTGTTGGAATTAGTATAGTGATGCTGGCTTACTTCTTGGGCCATACACATGGTAGATGTTTTCCATCCTTTCACCTTTAAACTGTGGATGTCATTGCCTGTTAGGTGAGTTTCTTGTAAGCAGTATATGGTTGGATTATGTTTTTTGATCCAGTCTGCAAGCTGTGTCTTTTGAGTGGTGCATTTAAACCATTCACATTCAGTGTTAATATAGAAGTGTGTAATAGGTTCATATTCATTGCATCTTTTTTAGCTAGTTCTGTGGTTGTCTTGGTTAGTTATTGATGGGAGATACTTTTACTGAATTTCTTTAGTTTCTGGCTTTTGGGTATTAATACTTGTTCTTCTGTCTGGAGTGTTTCCTTGAGAATTCTTGTAGGGTGGGTTTCATGTTTACTAATGCTGCCAGTTTTGCTTAATCATGAAAAGTTCCTATTTCTCCATCAAATTTCAGGCTGTTTTACCAAGTATAGAATTCTTGGCTGCATAGTGTAGTCATTTAGATGTTGAAAGATATCTTTCCAAGACCTTCATGCCTCCAGAGACTGGGTTGAAAAGTCACAGACAATTCTTATTAGTTTACCTCTGAATGTGATTTGGTATTTCTCCCTTGCTGCTTTTAACATTGTTTTCTTTGTGTCCCTGTTGTACATTTTGAATATGATGTCTCTTGGTGAGTTTCTCCTTTGATTAGGCCTACTGGGTATCTGATAGGTTTTCTGGATGAGCATGTCTGATTCTGTTATTATATGGGCAAAATTTTCTTTAAACATTTTCTTGAGAATATTCCTTATCCCATTTGTTTGTGCTTCAGTTTCTTCCTGTATCCCAATTACTTTCAGATTGTTTTGTCTCTTTTCATCCCAGACATTTTAAAATTTCTGGTCATGGTCTCTTAGCTGTTTTTCTTTTTTGTCAATGGTGTGCTCTATCATGGTCAGCCTGTCTTCATTGTGAGGTGTTCTTTCTTCAATAGCAGAGGTTTTATTCTCTACTGAGGTTAGTCTATTATTAAATTTTTCCAAGTTTCCTCTAATGGCATTGACTTCAGCTTTTAGATCTGAGACTTCGTTTTTGAGAGTATCTATTTCTTTAATGATAGAGTTTCTTAACTCTTGAGTTTTCTCATTTATTCCCTTTATTATCTCTTCTTTTAATTCATTGTTCCTTTTTGTTATCACCTCACTGAGAAATTTTTCTAGGTTTTCATCTCAGTCCCCAGCCACAGCCCCCTTACTAGGGGAGTTATGGGATTGATGTGAACCTCTTTGAGCTTGATTTCTCATTTCTGAAGAGTTTCTTCTCACTTATTTGACAGTAGAACCCTTGGTGGAAGCAATATAAGACTCGGGTATTCTTTTTCCTGTCCCCCCCTAAGGACTAAGCTGTTGGTTTAGGAATTCTGTCCAGTCCCTCACTTGGGATGGGGTGATGTCAGGAAAGTTGATTTTAGAAGTCTTCCCCCTTTACTGTGAAATATTAGTTACCCTCAAAAATTTCTAACATTTCATGCGCTAGTAGAAAATTCTTAATATGTACAACCAAAGCTTATAATAGTATTACATTTATTTAGAACAGACAATAATAGACTTTTGAATTCAGCCTATGAAACTAAAGGTAGTGACAATCATTATTTTCATCTTCATTAGTATTTAACTATCACATATATCAGACCTCAAAAACATACAAGTGTTATTCAGATTGACAATCACAGTGCTAATCTTTATGTAGTCTTAGTAGTGGGGGGCCGAAGAGTGTTAACTAATTGGTAGTCAGAGAATGGGGGTAATGCAAGTGAAATTTAGAGAGGAGAATATATTGACCAATTGTGGACAGTGATAAAGTGGAGGAGATAAGGATTTGTTGTAGAAAGAAAAATAAACTGATAGAAAAAAAGGGAAAAGAAAAGAATTTTTTTAAAAGAATGAATATAAAAAAAGAAAACAGAAAAAAGAAGAAAAGAAAAATGCAGATCTGAAGGGAAGTTAAGATAGCTGTGGACTAATATAGGAAGGATAAAAGAGTTATTACTAAGATTTGGGTGATTGTTTAAGTGAAGAGATTCTCCTTGGTGAATTATGTTTGTCAGGCACAATATACTGCAAATACTGTATACACTGACTAGGAAGAAGGACAAGAATAGAAAGGATAAGACTAAAGGGAATAAAAGAAATAACAGAGAGTAAAGAAGAAAATGAGAAAGAAACAGAAAATTAAGCAATCAAAACAGAAAAAAATATTATTTTACTAAAGAAATAGAAAGAAAAAAGGGGGGGTTACTTCCCCCACCCCAAGAAATTAAAAAAGCAGGGAAACAAACACAGCTAGTATTTTTATGTGACCATGAATCAATAAACTTTTCCAGTTATTGCCCTAATACACATCAAGAACAGGACAGAAATGAAGAGAGAGATTTAAAAAGGGGTGAAAAATTAAAGATTTTTAATAGTAAAAACTTGGAACAATAGTCAGTAAGAGTGTCTCTGATCCCTTTGGGAGGAGATGTTCACTGCCCTTCTGGGTTTGACAGGCAAGGTCACTCAGGACTTTCAGGGGATCTGAAAGGCAAAAGTCTTATAATTTAAATGCTTCATCTGCTGGTGCTTACTGAAACTGACTCCTGTGATATTAGAGCTGGGGCAAAGGTTTCAGTGGGGTCACTTTTTAATGTGGTCCTTCTGGCTGTGTTAGGGGTGGCTGGGGCAGAGCAAAGCATTCCTTTACTCCACAAACCCAAACCCCCTACACAAAGTGATGCCTGTCCCAAGCATTCTCTTCCTGATTCAGCCTGTGGTCTGTGGCTGACTCCAGATGCAGTTTTATGAGCCTGTTTTGCAGTCCCAAGGAGAGCTGGACCCGGTCAGGAGAGTAGAAGCCTCCTAGGGCTTTAAAAATGGAGGCTCCTCAACTCTGATACCACCAACTATGGCCGCAGGGCAGCCTTTTCTACTAAGCCTAATATTGTAGTCCTAGAGAGAGCTGGCCCAGGTCCAGAGAGTGGAAACCTCCTAGGTTGTTAAACATGGAGGCTGCTCAGGTCAAACTTTGGTGCCTCTGCTGGGCAGCCTGCTTCTCTAGGCTTGTCTGTATGCAGTTTCCAGACACTGATCTTATGGCCAGAGTGTAAGCTTGGTATGTCACTTTGCAGTAGTGGTATCTTTACAGCACAGAAGTTTCTTGGTGGCTATTGCAGGCAGCTAGACTCCTCCCCGACTCCTTGGTGAATGCTAACAATGATTGCCCCATGCTGCTTCCAAGTTGGAATGAAAAAAAATATCCACTGATTTCTACCAAGTCTCTGCTCCTCAAAACCACTGAACAAGTTAGGACTCAGGTTTCAAGATGCTAGTCCCCCAAACCCACCTCAAAATACTGGAAATGAACTGGTGATTTTCTGTCCAGTCTCAGAGCCACTGGGGAAGACACCTCTCTTCAAATGGTCATCTTGAAAAACCAGAATCCTATCTTTGACCCTGCAAAACAAGAAAGTCCAATTGAAATGGATCAAAGACTTAGAAATTCACACAAAAATCATGCAACTAAGAAAAAAGCAGAAGTCAAAACTTTATATAGGTGGAGGAACTTACATGCAACAACAATCCCAAAGCTCAAGAAATGAAGCCAAGAATCAATAAGTGGTATTCCAGCAAGTTTGTTTCAGGACAGCTAAATAATTGAGCAAGAGAGAGCTTAAAAAACAGGAAATACTTTTCCAGTTAGTGCTATGACCAGAGATTAATACCTAGAATATAAAAAGATCTAAAAGAACTCAAAACAAAAATCACAACAACTAAACTCAGTGGAACGCAAAAGAACTAAACTGAAATTTCTCAAAGAGAAGAAATACAAATGGTAATCAGGGAAATTAAAAAAAAAACTACACAAGATTTCATCTAACTCTAGTCAATATGATGATTATTGAGAACAGACACACTACCTGGGCACAGTATACATATTTTTTTTCCTTAGGAGCCAGCCTCAACAACTTACTGAGACACTATGCCACTTTGTGAGACCCTAACTCAAAACTAAAAACACATAGTGTTGCAAGTAAAGTACATAAAGTTAAGCAGTGTAGAGATTCATAAAATACATAGGAATGCATTGATCCTATAAATCAGCTGGCCTACTTTTTAATAATTATCCAAAAGTACTAAAATCTAAATACTATAGATAGTCATTTCTATGTTTAAGCAACACAATTCACAATAACTAAATCATGAACTGCACATTAATTGATGAAATAATCAAGAAAATAAAGTACAAATATACAATGCAGTTTCATTGAGCCCTGAAGAATGAAATTTTTTGAATTTGTGAGTACATGAATGGAACTGGAGAACATCATGCTAAGTGAATTAAGTCAGACTCAGAAAGTCAAGAGCTGAATGTTTTGTCATATGTGAAAGCTTGAGCAAACAGGAAAAGAAATGTTGGGGAGGTGATAGGATATCATAGAAAAATATGCAGTAGATCAGTGACACTGAAGAAAGAATGTGACAGAGGAAGAGGATTAAATATGTAATGAATTATTCAAAATCATGCAATAATCATATACACATGTCCCAAGAATTTTACCTTAATGCAAATGCCGAAAATACCAATGAAATATAAATAAAACTCAAAAAAGGTTTATCATGTATAATCTATCCATTTAATATTGAGATAATATCCTGATTTACCTTGTTTCTCCTGAAATTTTATATGAATGGGCACTCAATTTTATCAAATACCTTTCCAGTATCTATTGAGATGGTCATGAGTATTTCTGGTCCTTAATTCTATTTATATGATGAATTTTATTTTATGATTATTATATATTGAATAAAGCTTTTCTCACTGGGAAAAGACCATTGATTCTGGTGTGATATACATTTACTGTGTTTTTGAGTATTGTTTGCTAATATTTTATTAAGAGTTTTTACATTTCTTCATCAGATTATTAGTTTCTGATTTTTTTCCTTGATTAATCTTTCTAGTTTTTATATGAGTGTCAAAATAGCTTTACAAGTAGTATTTGGAAGTGAACCCCTCCTTTCAATTTCTTGGAATAATATCAGAACAGTGTTTTTATGTGTTCTATAAATGTCTAGAAATATTTTTTTAATTATGAGTCCATCCAGTCTCAGGCATTTCTTTTTTTTAAGAGAGAGGGAGAGAGAGAGTGAGAGAGAGAGAGAGAGCGAGCGCAAGAGCGAGAGAGACAAGACAGAATGAATTTTATTTAGTTTTTCATGGATTTTTGTTGCTCAAACATTTCATTGTGTACTGTGTATAAGGTACTGGGGTTCGAACCTGCAAACTTGTGCATGCAAGGCAAGCACCATAACTGTTGAGCCACCTCTTCAGCCCCTCAGGCATTTTTTTGTAAGAAGTTTTATTTTCTATTTCAATATAGTTGCTCACTATTTTTCTGTTTAAGTTTTATATATCTTCCTGGGTCAATTTGGACATGTCCTTTGTGTTGATTAATTTGTCCTTATCTTCCAGATTTTTCAGTTTGTTGGAATATGCATTTTCAAAATAGTTTCTTTTCATCATATTTTCATAAATGTCTGTGGGAATTTCACTTTACTATCTCTAATTTTGTTGATTTCATTCTTCTCCCTTTTGGTTAGTTTGACTAAGTATCTCAATGTTGTTTTCCCCCCCAAAGAACTAACTCTTCATTGCATTTATCCTTTGCATTTTGATTTTATTCATCATTTGATTAATTTCAGGTCTGATCATTTTTCCTATGTTTTAATGATTTGTAATTGTAATTTAGTTTGTTGTTACCTTTGAAGACATTGCGGTGTAACATTAAATTAATTGTTTGTTATCTTTCTTTTTTTTTAAATGTTGGCACTCAATAACTATGTATTTTCTTTTTATAAAACTTTATTATGTTCTCAGAATTTTGGTATATTGTTCTCATTTGTTTCAAAAAGTCTTACTTTCTTAATCTTTGATTATCTTTCTCCATTTTAATCTTTTTGTTGAATTGATTCACTTCACTCTTTCAGTGAGGTTGGCTAGGGGTCTGTTGATTTTATTTAATATTTCAAAGAAGCAACTCTTTGTTTGGTGCTTATTTGTAAATTTTTGTACTCAATTTCATTTATGCCAGATCTGATCTTGATTATTTCGTGCCTTATGTTGGATTTGGGATTGGACTATTCCTTTTTTGTAGGGATTTGAGATGGACCATAAGTTTATTTGGTCTCTTTCCTGATTTTTGATGATGGCACACAGTGCTATGAATTTACCTCTTTAGAATACTTTCATACTGTCCAAGAGATTTAAATATGTTGTGTCCTCATTCTCATTCATTTCTAATAATTTCTTGATTTCTGTTTTAAATTCCTCTTTGATCCATTCTTAATTTAAGAGGATATTATTCAATCTCAAATTATTTATTTTTCTTGCTATTAGTTACCAAGTTCATTGTCGTGGTCTGACAGGATACATAAATCAGTCTTGGAACAGAACTAAAAGAGCAATTAAAGCCCTCCCAAGAAAGAAAACCCTAAGATCTGATGGATTCTCACCAAAGGACTAAAGAATGAAATACGAATGGGATGCAACTCTCCCAAATGCCTTTTTTAAAAGAAAGCAAGGATAGTGAGAGGAAAAGAAAGGATCAATTTTATTTAGTGTTTTTTATTTCATCCTCATTGCTCTGAGACTCCTTTGTGCACATGGTGCTGGGGTTTGAACTTGCGTACTTGCATAATTGTACATGCTAGGCAAGTGCTGTAACTGCAGAGCCACTACTACAGCCTCCCCTAAATACTTTTTAGGAGGCAAATATAACCCTGATTCCAAAACCCAACAAAGTCACATAAAGAAAAGAAAAACTAAAGATCATTTTCCAAGATGAACACAGATGCAAAAATCTTTAATAAAATTCTAGCAAATTGCATACTAAAACACATCAAAAAGATAATACATTATGAATAAGTGGGCTTCATTCCAGGAATGTAAAGTAGTTTCAATGTACACAAATCAATAAATGAGCTTCACCACTTAAACAGAATTGAAAACAAAACTCATATGATCATCTCAATTGATGCAGAAAAGGCCTTTGATAAAATTCAGCACCCATAACTCTAAAAAAGATAGGGATCAAAGGAAGATACTTCAATTATGTAAGCGCCATTTATGACAAATCCATAGCCAAGATTACAAATAATGGTCAAAGACTTTAACCATTCGTACTAAACTGGGAACAAGACAAAGTTGTCCATTCTTACCACTCTTATTCAGTATAGTCCTTGAAACCCTAGCCAGAATTAACATACAAGAGGAGGAAATCAAAGAAATTCTAATAGGAAAAGAAGTCAAATTATATCTACATGCTGATGACATGATCCTACACCTAGGAGATCCAAAATACTCAATTAAAAGACTTATAGAATTTATAAATGAATTTAGTAAAGTGGCTGAATACAAGGTCAACACTCATAAATAAATAGCTTTCTTATCCTCTAGCTCCATTCCATCAAAGAAGAAATCCAGAAATCTGTCCCATTCACAATATCCTCAAAAAGAATAAAATACTTATGCATCAATCTAAGAAAGAATATATATGAAGACTATCAAACATTAAAAAAAAATTGAAGAAAATCTGGGAAGACGGAAAACAAACATTCCATGCCCTTGGTTAGATATAATCAATACAATTAAAATGTTCACTCTGCCAAAAGACCTTTGCAGATCTAATGTAATTCTCATTAAGATACTGATGACATTCTTCATGGATATAGAAAAAGCAATTCTTAAATTCATTTGGAATAAAAGGAGACCCATAGTAGCCAAATCATTAGTAAGCAAGAAAGAAGAAACATGAGATATCACAATACCTGACCTGAAATTATATTATAGGGCAATAATAACAAAACAGCATGAAATTGGTATCATAAGAGACATGAAGACTAACAGAACAGAACAGAAAACACTGAGACAAATCCACCAGTTTTCAACCATCTGATATTTGGCAAAGGGAATAAAGTATAACATGGAAGAAAGACAGCCTATTCAACAAATGATGCTGAATGAACTGGAGAGATATGTGCATATAACTGAAATTAGATCCCTATCGCTTACCTTGCACAAAAATTAAATAAAAATGGATCAAATAATTAGGAATCAAATTAGCAACTATAAAATTCCCTGAAGGAAAAATAGGATCAATACTCCAAGACATCAGTTAGGCACTTCCTTCCTCACAAGACTCATCGCTCAAGAATTAAAGCTAAGAGTCAGTGAGTGGGATGCTGTTACAATGAAAAGCTTCTGCTCAGCTGAAGATTTAGTCAAGAGTATTAGGAGAGAACCTACGGAATAAGTAAGTACACGAGTAGAGGTCTTGACCTGAGGGAGAAACTGAACAGTTCATCCTTAATGAAAAGATGATAATAGAGGTCAAATGCAGAAGGATTAGAATGATATGCAAGTGGGTGTAGGAGTTAGTCTCAGGTTTGATTTTTTTTTTAATTTGAACTGGGGATTTAAAAAAATTATCTGACTTTATGTTCTTTTCATCTCAACCTTTATGGCCTTACTCATTTCTGTACAGTAACTTTATATTCTTAGTGTTATCCTCTTCAAAAGAAAGTCTTTATATCCTGCCATATTAGGGAGAGGAATGTAAATTCATTGAGGAAATTATGCACAAACATTGGAACATTTGGTATATGTAAAATATAAATTTCACTGCCTGAGATACTAATCATATTTAACAAACAACATATTTGGTCACAACAGATATAGAATATTTCCATCAATTACAAAGTTTCTGTATATAATACAGATTAGATTTTTAATTTTTATTTTAAAATTGCAGTAGTCATCTTTCAGCATCCATAGAGGATTGGTTCCACAAACACATGCAGATGTATGTTCACATAAAATGTAGTAATATTTTCATATAATCAACATACATTTTTTCTGAATATTTAAATAATCTCTAGAGTATGTTTAATATGTAGTATGATCTGAAAGAAACTCATAGGTTAATTTACTATATTGTTTAGGGAATGATGACTAAGAAAAAAATACTTGAAAGAAATGAATTTTTTCTCAGTTCATTCAATCCATGCTTGGTGAGTCCCTAGATACAAAAAATTCAGCAATAGAAGGTAAATTAAATATACATTTAGAGAGAAAAATTTTCAAAATTCTTTATTTGTTGATTTTTAAGTGATAGACAGAATAGGGAGATAAAAATGGATCAATTTTATTTTTTATTGGCCTCTTTTTCTGATATGTGTTTCTGTATGTGGTGCTAGAGTTCAAGCCCAGGTCCTTCTACATGCCAATGCAAGTGCTTCAAAAACTGAGCCATCACTCTAGCCTGGTGATTTATTTATTTATTTTTTAAAGAGAACAGGAGAGAGAGATGGAGGGAGGGAGAGAGAGAGAGAGAGGAAGAGAGAGAGAAAGAGGGAGAGGGAGAGGGAGAGGGAGAGAGACTTCGTTGCTGGGACACTTCATTGTATACGTGGTGCTGGGGTTTGAACCCATGGACTTGTGCATGCCAGGCAAGTGCTATAATCACCAAGGCACCACTCCAGCCAGGTGTAATTGATTTTTAATATTAGTCCTCTGGGGATTAGGGGGCTGAAAGGGGCAGCCTGTTGCCCTAGGAATCTTAACAATTTTAGAAAGAGGAGCATGTATGGTGGTGGCTTGTCTTTTGTCTCACTTGACAAAATGGGCTCACTTTTTGTCTTTTCCTTAGTATGTTTCTCCTGTTTAGTCCCTTTCCTTTGGAACTCAGAGGCTGTTATAGCCTTAGCTAACATCAGCTTGAATTGTCCTTCCCAATAGCCTCTCAATCAATGGGGCTGTATTCATAATACCTTTTGAAAACAATAAATATGAGTAAATTGGTATGGATGAACACGAGTTCCAGTGTAATTTCAAAGACCTCAGCAATAACTGTTTTATCTAATCATCCTTCTGATGGCCACCCTACATCAAAGATTGGCCACCCTAATCCACAAAGAGTATACATTCGAAAGGACTCAGTTTACTTGTGTGCCTCCGTGTTCCATCCTGCTTTGGTGTTGCACACTTAAGAGAAGGTTCACTTCATCCATCTCCAGTCACTCCTCTCTTGGGGATGAAGGTGCCCTAGGCTGTGGTTGGTCAACATACATCCTTGACCAGAAGCCTCTACCTGGGTAGATTGGTGCAGCTATGCCTTAGATCATCTTGGGTTATTGTTGGTCCCCAGATCAAGATGCAATACTGACTCTGTCCCTATGGTTAGACTTTGAAATCCTTCTGTTGTCCATCTCATTCATGTACTTTCATACACTTTCACATAGACATGGCCAGAACAAACATTCCATACTGCCAGTATCCCCCAAAACCCTAAACCCAAAAGAGTCATGATTTTCTCTCCTTACTGACCCTAACCAGAGACTACTTGGGGGACTCCCCAGGTCCTTTTCAGCTCTATCTCCTCTTGGAGTTTACACAGAGACCCTCAGAGGTGATCGTGCCTCTCTTCTATCTGCTTTTTTATGCTAGCAGGCCCTACCTGTTCTGTCTGTTGGTGCTCCTGGTTCCCTATTCCTTGTTCCTTCCCATGGGTTCTGTTGTGCCCCAGGGCTGATGACCTCAAGACTGAGTGACTTGACACATGCTACTGGAAGGCAAAGGTGGCTGCTGTGGGTGCTAAGGGAAAGCGTTGTCCTCCAAAATCCCCGGTAAACTTAATCCAGGAGATAAGAGAGGCAGAATAGCCATCTTCACCTCCTCTGTCCCATCTGGGCTGCCAAAATGTGCAGGAACAGATGAATCAAATGCTAGAGGAATTTCAGGGAAGCAGTTTTATTCAAAGCTGTGCAGCTTGTTGTGGGGTGATTAGTGTCACAAATCCCACATCCCATGCTTGCTTGACAACGCTTACAGTTTTATGTTCAGTGGGAGGTTGCAAACATTTATTTATTATTATCATTATTGTTGTTGTTGTTTTGTTATTGTCATTGTTGTTGTTATTGTTTTTATTATTCATTTTGAATAGCCAGATAGAGTTTTTACATATCTTAGCAAAGAAAACAGATATAACACCTTGTTTTCCAGCAAATTATTTCTGGGTGTATAGCTCATTCCATAACTCAAAATTTTGTAAGATCGATATATACTGCACAGAGCCTGTCAGTGCCAGGGGAAGTGACAAACCCTAGTCAATCTCTGTGATAATT